>JAHSUZ010000036.1:0-136987 GCA_021527575.1 Ensete glaucum
TAGAAATCTTGTGTTCCTCCTGTGAGTGAACGAGGCCGATGTCAGTCGTAACAAGCTCCACCAGCTTCAGGGTTGGGTTGCTTAGTCTCATTATTTGTATCGGTACTTCCATTCTCGTATGACGGGTTCAATTCCCCTGTTCTGTTGGTGCGAGTTCCATTACTCTATTAGTCGTTTTATCTCATAGGGCTAGTTTAATTCGCTAGGAGTAGGTCCAGTCCCATAGTTAACAGTTGAATTACCTTTATTTAATTAAAGCCCTGTTACCGCTAGTCAAATTCCTCCCTTTCTTTGTTAGTATGAAAAGCACCTGTGTTTAAGTCATATAGTACTTGTCACCTATTTCGAGTTAAAGTAAAGTTTGACCCGGTCGAATTCCCTCCTGTAAGTGAGAGTATGAAAAGCAAGCACTGTTTATAGTCCAGCAGCGGGAAATGATGATGCAAGCAGTTCTGTCTTTTGAATAGAAGTCTCCCTCGGCTCGGTGGGAGCAATTGAACAATCAAAGTTAGTAAGGAAATACTTATAGGCGGGTGTTTCACTCGCGTAGCTCTTTTTGGTTATGAGAAGTGCAGTAGGTTGAAAGCAAAGAGAGGTAGGCCCGATAGAAGGTATAGTAAGACTGATCGATCGAGACAGGTAATTCGAATAGGAGTTGTTCTCTTGTTGTAGTAGTAGCTTCGGTCCTTATAGGCACTATGGAATTCTTTACTATGAGTTGAATTACCCAAAGCGGATATATAGTCTGCTAGGGCACAGTTCGATTCTCTTATTGGTATTTGGTCCAGTCTGCTAGTAGGGATTTCGTACTGATAGCTGGGAAGGGAATATTCTAATTCCAAAGTCAGAAGAAAAGTAGTGACGTAAGATGGCAACGCAACTCACTCTTAGACTGAGTAACTGGTGGCTGTAGGTGTGTTTGTTTCTCGCGTGTGCTGGGTGCAGGTGCAGGAGTTACGCACTAAGGGGACAGGAGGGACAGGCGGCTAATGGATGAAATAAGTTCTTCAGTTAGCTCAGGGACAAGAAAGTTACTATTGGGTTTAGTTACTTCTGTTACTCCTGGGTTGATTCTGACTTATGAGTTGGCTTCTTCTTATTAGTTGAATGCTAGATGCGCTACTAGGAGCGGTAGTACCCATGTGCCATTACTTCCTAGTGCAATTCCGGGTATCCTTGCTTTGTAAGTGAAAGAATCCCATCCGTGTAAGTCAGAATAGAAGTTGCCCACTTCCCGCCTCCACTCTGAGCTAACGCCAACGAAGAAAAGCTCTTGGACTGGACTACTTAGCGCTTTCAAATACCCAATTGCATCCTTCTTTGCTAGTGCTTCAGATCTTATTGCAGCTGACTTGAGAACAGAAACATCCCACCTTAAAGTAGAGGACCCACCAAACCAAACAAAGAAGCTAGTCTTAAACTCCTAAATCGAAACCTTACCGTATCCTAGACTATACCCCATGCATATAAGCCTGTCTTTACTTATTACTTATCTTATTACTTATATACTTGCTAATCCTTTCTTTTTCTTATAATAGAAGAGAGACATTAGTTTGAGCCTATCTCTCCTATGGTTTAGTATGTCTTTTCTGCCTATTAGTCTGACTTTACACCGGCTATCAGCCTTACTACTTTCGTCGATGCGCAAGCACACTCTGTTACTATTGAATACAATTCTATATTTACCCTACCATGTATCCAAAGTAAGGGCAGCGAAGCTGGCTGTGGAGCTGGGGTGGCGCAAAAAGAGATAGGAAAGTATAATAATAATAAAAGAATGTAGGTTTGTGTTGCTAAAAAGAGTTACGCTAAAGAGTCCTCGTTATGTTTTACCGTGAAAAAAGGCAGCAAACGAGTTTTCCTTGATAGATCACCTATTGTTCATTTGAAATTTATGTTTTACCGTGTTTTTTCATAGCACCTCCGGTTTCCTTCATAGCGGAATTAATATTAACTTACTTTTGATGTTTTCCCGTGTTTTTTGATAGCGACTCTGTTTTCCTTCATAGCTGATCTATTTTTTATTCTCTTTTTCCGTTTCCCCTGTGAAAAAACATATCAAATCCGTCTGCCCCTTATCGCTGTTGCTTTTTATCTCCGACTAGCTTGTTTACTTGTTTCTGTTGGCAGCTGCTTTACTGCCCTTGTTTATGAGTTTGATCCCTTCCCCGGGCTATCAAATTGTATCTCTGCTTTCACTCCTTTGTTTGCTGCTAGTTCTAAGAGACCGAAGCTACTACTATTAGATATTAGAGAAACAAACTCGCATTCCTATTATTCTTATTCATTATTACCTCTTATTCATTATTACCTAGGACTAGACTCTATCCTTTACTTGATAAACCTATATATACTCTGTGCTTTCAACCTAGAACCACTGTTTCTGATACTTTAACCAATGCCAACAAGGCTTTCACCAGAAACTAACTGGGAATGCGCTAACCAATAAAGGACTCTCGCTACTTCATCTCAATCTAACTACCTTGCACACTTTGTTGCCTATGATCTTAGCCCCAGTATACCTTTCCTGTCTTTTCTTCTAAGACAACTGACATCAACCCCTGCTCCACTTAAGATATCTACTCGCCTCTATACTTTACTAAGATAGCTACTCGCCTCTATACCATGTAAGTTAAATTCCACTCTAGCTGAAGTACTTCCTCACCTATAAGTCGATGTCCCCCTCCAAAGATTATAGGACTACCGATCCCGATCTACAATATGTATTTCACCTTTGATAACCTTGCTTGTTCCCCTAGTACTCCTTTGGTAGAGTCAGCTTTGGGATCAGCAGCTATAGAATTCGAATAAGGGTAGCGCTTCGGATCTTTGTTTTCAATTTAAAACTAGCGTTGCTCGATCTCATTCTTAATGCCCTTTCTTTATAGAAGTCTAGAGTTGTACGAGGGGGGGAATTGGACATGTTTTTTCGTATAAGGGAATGCAACCATGAACCATTAGACTAATACCATCGCTAACAGGGCTTCCACTAATGACAAAAAGAATGCTACCACTCGCTCGCTATACTAGCTACAGAGCCTAAACTAATGCTTCTAAGCCTGCTTTTACTTTATCTTATTCTAGCATTTAAGAAAGAAAAGAGAGACTTAAAATAAGTAAAACAAGACGGACAGAAGTTCGATATAGGAGGAGCGGTTACATAATTGCTATTGGTAGGGGTGGGGTGGCAAACAAAAACTCATAGGCAAGAAAGTAAGTAAGGATGGGCAAGTAAGTGAGTAAGGAGTAAGGATGCACCGGATTAGGAACAAATATGAAGATGCTAGATCAGGAGCTAAAGAATGCAAATAAGTCTTCGAAGTTTTAAGCGGATACTAAGTAAGGGAATAGTCTTTCTTTAGGTCAGTAAGAGAATAGCATTATATTATCATTCATTATTTGAAGTTATGTTTAAACGGGAAGGGTTGTTTTGTTGTTTCAGAAGCTAAAGCAGTTGAGTGAAACTGAAGAAGTTAGTCTGTCCTTACTAGATCCAATTCTGACTATCCCTGGTTGCATTCCCTACCCTCTTTCTTTGGTAACCCTAAGCTAAGCTCCTGTCTTTTCAACGCCTATACTTGTATTTAGCCTGAATTTCCTTTATCCAGCTTGTCAGCACTTCCACTGCCCTTGCTTGAAATCAGATTAGACTAGCTCTGAGACTAAGCTGGTCCCCTAAGATCTAATACTATAATGGTCATAGTGGGAAGAGTGAAAACAGCTCCTTCGGAATTCCACCTATAGTAGTCAGAATGGTTTTTCCCAACCCGCCGGATCCGGATCAGAGGAATCACACTAGTACTTCTCGGACTGTACACAAAGAAAAAGGAATTGACACCAAAGAGAATAAGGCAAAGGCACTAAACTGGGGGTCCGACTACGGAACTCAATACTTTATCTTATAGTAATGAAGTCACTAACCGGCGCCAGTACCAATACAAATTACTGGACCGGGGCATATGAGACTAACACAAGTACTTCTCATGCTTAACCACATAGCAACTTAGGCTTCCCTTTCTGTCTATTAAGTAAACAAACTGATACTGGTGCTACCGTCACTAAGTAATGGAACGAAACAAGGGCCAACAGGAATTGAATCACTGATCTCAAGGCTGACTTTCCTACTGGTTAGTGACCTTCTTTCTTATATAATACATACCGTACGTACCTAGTTCACATATCGAGTCCAAGTATTCCATTTATTTCTTTTCTTTCAGTAATATCTATTATTCCATTTCTTTTCTTTCAGTAGGAGATACAATATATAGAGTAGGTTCGAGTAAGAGCAGTTTAGTAATAAGGAGACTAAGCAGTGGAATAAGGAGACTCAGTATCAGTAGTGGAATAGTGTTATGACTTTGGACATAATTTAGGTAGGTCGCGGTAGACTTAGGAGTGTGCGCTACAGGCGGAGGTCCCCCGGAAGGAAAGTCCCAGTTCCAGACGAGAGTCTTGTTAGCCCTAATTCTTTTCTTGTTTAGTAGCAGCGGATTTCCCTAACGACACTATTATAAGAGAATATATCTAATGTCTTATTAATAAAATGGATAAGTTAATGCCTTATTACTATTATAAGAGAATGTATCTAATGTCTTATTAATCAAATTATTAAGTTAATGCCTTATTACTATTATAAGAGAATAGATAAGTGACAAAATCAATGATAAGGTGAATGATTAGGAAAAAGGAGAGAATGAAAACAGTAGTAACAAGAATAAGAGGTAGACTAAGAAGGGGTCTATTACATTGAGTCGTAGCGGTAGATATGAGGAAAGGTACTACAGAAGAGGGAATCAAACAAAACTAATAAGTAGAGTAATCAACACAGAAAGGGAGTCGAACTCAGTGAACTCAACTCGAAACAAAGAATCCCGAACTAAAATAAGACTATTGAATTTATCATGGGCAACTCCTCCTAATTCAATTAGGAACTAAGACCTTCTACCCTACCGATGAGTCTGCCACTAATGTCGATCAGTCCGCCTTTCCCGGCTACCATTCTAATACCCTGGGTACATCTCTTCGCTTTCGTTCTCCCTTTCCTCTCCCTTCTGTCGAGCTTAAAAAGAGTGTAGCGGCCCTAGCCGCGCAACGTTAGCCGTTGCTTGGCCCTCTCCCTTCTTAAGAGCTTAAGTTCTCCCTTTCCTTACTTTGAGTCTGCAGTGCACACCTCTAAGCCTATCTCTCATGTCCTTGATTCCGCCAAGCAACTATAGGAAAATACTAATCAATACATTTTCTAATACTAATCAATGTATTAGTAGTGAATAGAATAGTTAATTTAAGAATGTCATAGCATAGTCCTTTAGTAGCACCTAAAGCAGCCTATGAGTGATCCTGGACTAATTCTTCAGGTAGCCCAGCGCATTCATTGGTCGGAACAACAACGACACCGGAACAAACACACCATACAACATACCCGCGGAAGAAACAAAAACATAGAGAGCGGCGCCTCATTCTAAAAGCAACCTGGCTCAGCCTGGAGTAGCACTCAATTAGTCTTTAGTGTGCTGTGCTGTGCTTCCGGTCTATTGGAATCGCGCATTCGGGGCGTTCGCGCATCAGTCTTACAGTGGTAATTTAGTCTCCGGGCCTCTCATTCATAGGTCGCTCGTGCAACGAAGGTACATACATCGGACATTCTTGGTTCGGTTCGGGCGGTGGTTGGTGCACCTCTTCATTCTTAGAGCAGTAATTCAATCAGCCTTCGGGAGTCCCTAGCTCGTTCATGGAAGGTACTACCATCTTTCATTCAAAACCATTCACAACGAGCGGTCGGTCGTGCAACAACAATCACAAGCTTTTTTAGGAAACCGCGTTCTTCAATTCATATAGTTCAGTCCGAAAGTAACACAACACAATCCTTGAGGAACACCTGTCAGCAAGTAAAACAAACCACATGGTCTTTGAGTAGCATCCACAAGTCTTCGGGGCCCCTACAACAACCCATTCATTCCGTGGAGCGTGTCATTCGCCCGGTCAAACGGAGGTTCTCAGGCATTCTTTGCTTGGGGTCGTTCATTCATAGGTCGGTCAACAGATATTCTAATTCGTTATCATATTAGAATAAGTAAATGAACAAACAAGCAGTAGAGCACCCTACCTAAGATCTGATCCTGGTTGACGATTTGCTATTCTCAAAGCCCTGTCTTAAACGACTCGAAAGAAGTCTGATTCAGTGGTTTGTCCAGCCCTCTCACTTGGTTTTTACCTTTGTTGTCGTAGCGTAGCGCAGTTCTAGTGTAAGTATAAGTTTAGGAAAGATCTGTAGTAGTTATCTGTAGAAGAAAAAGAAGCTGGATAAATTTCTTCATCAGCAGAACCCGCAATAGAACAATCAAGCTCAAGTGCTTCTTGAAAGTTATAAGTTGAGGTCGGCCAAAGGGATGCAGTTATAATTAAGTCTACTTGTTCAGTTCGCCTAGTTCGAGGTTAAGAGTAGAGATCAGAAGCAAGATTGGAGGAAGGATCATCAGCAGTACCAAACCCAAGTGCGTTGAGTAGTCTCTTTCTTTTATTGTATGTATCCTAAGGGCTTATTATTATATGTATTGAAAGTATATTAATGAGGGTATCGATTGAAAGTATATTAATGAGGGTATCGGTTAAGTCTCTATGGCAATCCGGTGTGAAAGCCCCTATAATTGCCCATTTTTCTAAGTTCGTCGGTGGTGCAAGTGCAAGTCCCGGTTAAGGTCTCTTATGCCCTTGTTCGATTCTTCCTAGTAGTAATTCCAGTTTTGCTTTTGCTAATTGAATTCCCTTTTCTTGTTCGATGCCTGTGACCTGGTGCCCGCTTTTACTTTATGAGTCGAGTTCTGACTTCTGTCCTCTATTCAGATATTAGTGGATCAAGCCTTAGTTCAAAATACGATACTCCTAGGTTAGTTCTTGGATCAGCTATTCTCGTAAAGCCCAAGCTAGCCTGCCAGTAGTCCAAACCTGCCATGCCACTACTACACTGTTGCCCCTGCCTTAGAGTCTGCCTGCAGTGCACCTTGCTTAGTCTAAACCCTTCCCGCCTACTAGTCTACTGCTACTGCCTCCGATTCTTCCAATCCATATCCCAATTCCTTATTTCACTAGTCGGTCTGCCCCTAACCTACTCTACTGTATTTCACTACAGGGCTGCCATTCCTTCCCTTTAGAGTTAAAACAGAATACGGAGAGAAGCCAGGGAGTCATAATTAACTTAACGGATAGTCAATCTTACTCACCGGAATAAGTCCCAGGGCTGGCTGGCCACCGAGTTCAATTACTATAATGCAAGCATTAGGTTTATTCTGACTTTACCACCCACGAGGATGTCCCCCCGGAGCCTATAAGTCTGACTTTCCTAGTTCTCAGTATCACCCTGGGTCTTGCTTGCTAGTTTCTGATTCTTCCACTTGTTCCTCGAGCCACTGCTAACAGTAATTCCGCTACGACTAATCAGAATCCATAAAATCATACCGCCACCCAGGACACCTAGGCTAAGAGTCACCCCGAAAGTATTGCTTGCCGGACCTAGGCTGAAACTTCCCGCTCATAGGTTACCTATATTAGAATACTCAAAGAAATGATAGTTCGCTCTTGTTCGATCCGCCAAGACACTTGAGCTACGGCAAGTCACTACACCAAGCCCCTACTTACTATTAGACTCCAGGGCGGGAACAGGGAATTCCACTATAAAGTAAGAAAACAAAACAACCACTGGGAATCCCACAAATACTGGAAGGAGTTTGACTATTACTGGTAAGGCCCGAACTGCTGCTGATGAGCCTGCCGCTACTAACTTCTACTCTTTAACACTACCCTCCAAGACAGTAATAGAATCGTTGGTGAAACAGCTAAGTCAGAATCGCATTGGCACGGAATATACTATATTATATTATATGTAACTATATTGTAAGATAATTGTAAGATAGTATATTATAAGAGAATAGAAGAGAATTGGCATTATATTATATTATATGTAACTATATTGTAAGATAGTATATTATAAGAGAATAGAAGAGAATTGGCGCAGTCAATAGTAGACTAATAAATAGAGTATCAATATCAGACTCGAAACCAGACTCGGCTAAAGGAAAGGTAGGTTGATAGAAATGGTTGGTTGGAATAGTTGTAGTCGGGAGTTACAGGCGGAAAGAAAGACTTCAAGCGTGGAGCGGGGGACTTTAGGATTGATTGAACCCTTGAAGAGAGAATACAGCTACAGAAAGAAAGCGAGTAAGGACAGGCTTAACTCAAAGACTTACTTTGGACAGAATTGCATTAAGGAGCGTAGGGCTAAGAGAGGTGTGACCCTTATATTAGAGTTGATCAACTGTTACTTCAGACTAAACTGTCCAACAAGACGTGGTGTGCATAAGCTTATTTACCCACTAGCGGCTACGGTAAGCGAGAAAGAAGGCTCCGTATTGGCATTTGAGGGGCAAAGCCCATAAAGATAAATCAGGTATTCAAGCTTAAAACTATAAATCAGGGCAGTTCTGGAATCCGTAGTTTCATCACAAGAGTAAGTTATGGATTAGAGGTCTAGGCAAAAGTAAAGAATGTAGTACCCGAGGCATGGTATCTTCCAGCTAGAGTTGAGTTCGGCTCTTCCGATCCTTCTCTCTATACTTAATCTATCTCTCTATAAGTGAAGTGGTGAGCAAATCGAAAAACCTACATATTCATATTCTTATTTCCAACAAACCAAACAAGCGGAATGGAATGGAATTCTTATTATTCTTATGTTATTCTTTTATTATTATTATACTTTCAGGAATTCTATTATAATTATTATTTTATTATTATTATACTTTCAGGAATTCTTATGATTTTATGATTATTCTTTTTCCCACTCTTTCCTTTCGCCGATGGCAGTAGCTAAAGAATTAAGGACAAGAAAGTGAGAATGAGAGATCTCGTACAAAAAGAGAGACCGACGTAGCTAGTGGGAAAGAAAGAATTAGTTGTCAGCGAAGCAGAGGGAAATCAATATGAGTTGTTCGATGCAGCAGATGGGATCAATCTAATTGACTTTACCTTTACACCGATGTAGAAGAGCCCGGAGCGATGTAGAAGAGAGTAGAAGAGCCCGGAGCCTTGAGTAGAAGAAAAGAGCCTCGACCCAGAGCCTTAATTCCGAGGGCGGTGATGTAGAATTCCTTTAGTGCTCGAGAATTACTGTAGTGATAGAGGTATACTCGAGAATAATAAGTGGTGTACTCAATCAAATCATACTGAAATCAGGAATTAAATATTCCGAAATCAGGAATTCAATATTGAGATAAAAATAGGAGATTATACATCGCACACGAGAATGAGAGGTATCTTAAATTATACTGAGATCGGGTTTCCTTAGTGAATCTATTGGTTCATATCAGATTGACTTTTCTCATCTATGGCAAAAAAGTGGATTGACTTTTCTCATCTATAAAGCAATTCTATGAAATGAGTTTCTCATCTATAAATCAATTCCATGACTGTAGCCCGGGTGAAAGCACGGTGAAAGCACTCGAGAAGGATAAATCAATTACTGTAGCTCGGATTAAATCAATTACTGTAGCTCGGATTACTTATTGTATCAAGTATTGTCGCTCCGATTATTTATTATACAGCTAACCTAACCCAACTGACCACCCTTTGAAGTAAATAGTAGTTCTGCCTCAGAGCCCACGACTAATTTAAGTAAAGGAAAAGAATCCCCTACCTTTGAAGTAAACCACCTCGGAGCCTACTACCAAGTACTGATTTAGCGATGAAAAGATGAAATACAGAATTGAACTCAAGTACTGATTTACAGAACCACTATTGGAATTAAGGCTAAGGGGTATTGAATTCAGCTTAGCGTAACTCTTTTCCAACTTTCCTATATATGAATATTATTATTATTTTATCATTAAGTAGTCTTAGTGATCTATTAGCGAAATGAGGTGAAAAAGGGTCATGTCTTTTCTGTTTTGATGAGAGCTGGTTTCCCAGTGTTAAGTAACCTTCTCCATTCTTTAAGACATAATTCTACTATTACTGAGGAAACAATAGCCACTTGGCTAATCTGAATATGGCTCATAAGTACGAGTATCCCTCTTCAGTCTAAGGCAAAAAACATGATTTGTAATTTAATGATTCAACACAGAAATCTATGACCTATGAAACACAGTAGTGCCGGACATCTCGACCCGTTGACCGTGCCTCTATGAATGATACAATGGGCGCGGTCCCTTCGATGCACGTGCGCTGGACCGAGGTACTTTATATGCCCGGGGAGGAATGCGCGTAGGGTAATCCTCCGATCACAACTCTATAATCATACGGAACGAAACCTACCCGTATATATTGATGGAACGCAGCTACCCGCTTGTATCAATAGAAAGAAAAACGACTCCACTATTGACAGTGCCGATTCTATATTCTTATAAGATAATCTAGTTTATTCAGTGCCAACTCTCTTACGTAGCTCTGGAAACAATTATGATGTATTACATTATACCATTATGATACTATTACTATTACTGAGCTGTGGAAACTATTCTTCTATATATAGCAACGGGGTGAACTAAACCACTCTTAGGCTCCTGTCTATCAGTACGACTTTACCCTCTGTCATCTCACCATGATTTCTTACTGTGTCGAGCTACTGACCTTGTCTCTTCTCCCGCTCCTGCTTCTATACACTAACTCCTTTCTTAACTCTTTCCTCTTTCACTCCTAAGATACTACTTTATTTCCGATTTCTTTAACTCCTAAGCTTTGAGTGAAACACTACCTTATTAGATTGGAATACTGCCCAATGGATTCACTACTAGATAGATTTAACTAGGAATAGAGAATAGTCAATAGAGAACCTGTCTGCGAGTAGAGAACCTGTCCGCGAATATAGAACCCGCGTGGGGTAGTAAATCCTGCCTGTGCGGGGTAGTCAATAGAGGGAAAAGGTATAGCCGCATAAAGAGTAAGGGGAATGTGATTAATAATCAATAGGGAGTAGTAACATCCATGAGTTTTCATAGTAATATGAGTTGTCTAGTTTTCATAGTAATATGAATGGGAGTAGTAATACCTCTGAGTTGGGTAATAGTGAGATCTATGGTTTATGGATGGGAGTAGAAATATCCAATCCGTGAGTTTTCATAGTAATATGAGGAAGAACCTATGCGATGTGAGCCTATGCTAAGGGGAAGAGTCAGGGGGTCTCAGATGCATGAAACTTAGATAGACTAGGGATTTTCAACCTAGGTGCACACTACACGACTGGAACGCTACCCTACTCTGTCAGAATGATATAAAGTGAGGGTACCTGTCCGGGGATACTAAAATGCTACATGAGAAATTCCACTCAGAAGTAGAAGAGTGGTCGGTTAACACATGTACAGGGAATTGGACCCATTAGTATAAAAGAGTGGCTGTTGAGAGGGCTTGTTCAGAATCGAATTAATCGGTATAAGAGAATTGCACTGGTGCTCCTACTAATATGGAGCTCTAAGACCGCTCTAATCCATATTATATAAGTGACCTGACCGTTTACACGCGGAATGCCTATAAGGAATAACAGACTAATCCAAGGAAAAGCGGACTTGGAGGCGGGGGGAAGAGAGACTTAGGTGGTTGAACTACAAAATGCAAGTGTTTATTTTAAGAATCAGAGACAGCGTAGTAGGAGACAGTATAGTAAGTATAGGCTTTAGGACTAGGTGTGAAAGGATGCGTTTCAGGAGCGGAGCTAAAGGCTACAAGTAAGGGATATCAGATTTTTAGTCAGTAGTTAAGGTCACATAAACAAACAGTCGCTGGATTCCCCGTCTTCGAGTTAAGTATGACACCTGAGTTCTCTTCTTATGAGTTCGATTCCCTTTCTCTTTTTTCAGGTTTAGGGGCAGAAGCAAGGTTTTAAGTAAACAGTTTCAGAGTTAGAGACAGGGTAGTAAGCCTACTTTTTGATAGATAATCCTACTTATTGATAGACTTTCCTACCAATTGATAGACTTTAACTCGATTCTTTTAGTAGATTCATTCCGGGCGAAAACCAAGTGATCTTTACGCTCTACTGACACAATATAGGAAACATAGGAGAACTTCATATAGGAAAAAAGAAGTGGCTGCCGCGGCAGGAGCCCCCTAGACTTAACTAACGACTTTCCTTTCCACTCTAACTCCACAAACAAGAACAGCCCCTATTGCTGCTGGGAACTAGAATACCTGGCTCATTCTGATGTTTCAAACTACGTTGCTCGGCCCCGCTTCAATTGGACTACTACTACTGGGCTGCTACTACTTGGACTACTACTAGTTTGGGCAAGCTACTCGTATACTAGTTGGGGCAAGAACTATACTTTCCACTGAACCTCTATCCTATACCTATGGCTACTAACCCGACCTCAACTATGGCTCTGTACTCTTGACCCTAAAACCTAACTCTGGCAACAGATACTGAATGGAACTCAGTACTTATAGCTCTGCTTCCTCGTCTCTCCGGAGTAAACTAATTCCATTCCATTCTTAGCTTTGAGTGAACCCCTACTAGGCACCAGTAGATCTGAAGTCAACTTTGAAGAAACCCGTGTTTTTGGATAGCAACCTTCTTTTAGCTAATAGAGAACCCAAAAGTCATTAGAAATTTACAAAACCCCGGGTTTTTTGTTATCTTCGGAATTTCCCTTCATAGCGAACCCGGGACAGACTGACTTTTCACGAGAACTGGCCAAGCGCCAAGACACTACTAACGTGGCGCGGCAGCGGACTATTAGTTGCGCGGCTAGCGCCGCTTCACTCTTTCGCCGCGTAACGAGAACTCACTGACGCGTAACGTTAGAAGTTACTTGTCTAGTTACTTGGCCCGTGTTTTTTGATAGCTTCGTTCTTTTCCTTCATTGCGAGGTCAAGAGTCATTTGCAATTTATGGAACTCCGCCAAGCGCCAAGACACTACTAACGTGGCGCGGGCCAAGCAACGACTAACGTTGCGCGGCTAGCTTAGCTTCACTTTTTCTAGTTGCGCGGCTAGCGCCGCTTCACTCTTTCGCCGCATAACTAACTGACGCGTAACATTAGTAGTTACTTGTCTATTTGGCCCCGGGTTTTTAACGCAAACGAGTTTTCCTTCATAGCCGGGTCAGGAGTCATTACTTTTTCGTTTTCCGCGGATAGCTTCTATGATTATTTTATGATTATTCTTTGATTATGTTATTATTATTCTTATGTTATTATTATTCTTTTCTTATGTTATTATTATTCTTATGTTATTATTATGATTTGATTATATTATTATATGTTATTATTATGATTGTTACATTACTGGATGCGCTAGCCGCTTACCGCTGCTACTACTAACAAAGATCAGTCTCATAGTTAGTCAGCTAAGACAGCTGCTCAAGAAGGGAATAATGAAGCGAACAAGCAAGAAAGCAAGTACATGGAGCTAAAGAGTGCAAGTAATCAATCAGTCCGAAAGTAAGCAAAGGTAGGCTTAGAGACATGTACAGCAGATTGAAAGACGAGCGCAAGAATGCGCCAGCGTCCCAAAGTGTGATGATTTCTCTAGTGGCAAGGGAGGAGTAAAAGACTAACAGGCAGTAAGGGGAGACTAACATGTAGTAAGGTAATACTTGATGTCTGGCTGGGGGAAAGGTAGCTTTTAAGTCAGTAGCAGCAGCCTCATCAGTACAGTGAAAGTTCCTTTTGTTTGCGGATTCTGATTAGCACTAGCTCAATTGCGGGGCACACATTCTTCTGAGTTGTTTTCAGCCTTGTTAGTGGTCTTTTCCTTACTAGTTTCATTCACTCTGGTTTGAGTTGCAGTAGTAGAAGAAGTACCCTACTAGCTCTCCCAGGCAGGAAAGTAAGAAGCAAAGACGGGAGCGGGCATCCTCTTCGGTCAACAAATACAGAAATCAAGGATAGGGGGTAGGGCCTATATTCTGAAGTGGCGGGCCGAAGCTGCAACTAAAGAGTTCAAGGCGAGATAGGGCATGCAAGAAGGAAGTCTCAGGCTAACTTATTGGTGGAAGAAGTCAGTAAGCCCGCGGAGGAGAGTGATGCTCAATCCAAGACGCAAGGCTATAAGTAGGCAGTGCGGGAATTAGAGTAAAGAGAGGTCAAGTTCAACCCTGTCCGAGCAAGTAAGGAGTTGGGGAATCTTTGATATTAGTCCGAGAGTGATACAAGGTCAAGTAGGTTTCAGAGACGGGAGAGATGGACTGCAGCCGGGGGCCAATAAAAAGAATAAACCCCAGCCCAGCAGCCCAAGAATGGAATAAAGAGTGATGCTGGCGAGTAGCGGACTCGGGGACAGTAAAGTAAGCCTATTGTCTTTCTTTGGGAGGTTTTAGATGTGGAAGTTCTACTCTTATTATTATAGTTCTGAATTGGATTCTCTGTTTTGAGTTGAGTTCTGCATCTCTTGTTTCCGTCTATCAGGGCAGTGATGCACTCTCTCACTTATCAGTTGGATTACCTATTTTCTACCTTTGAGTTGGATTCCCTTCTTTGTATTGATAGCTTCGATTCTGTTTTTGACTAGTCTTTTTCTATACCCCCTGTTGCTTTCTTCTACTGCTTAGTTGCATTCTCCGAGGCACTAGTGAATAATCTGCCCGGGGTGGGGCACCCAGCGAGTTTTTGTATGCATTTAGTTTACGTAGTTTAGTTCAGAATTAGCTTCACTGCTTTAGTTCCTGTACTCACTGGATCATACTCCCATTTTAATAATACGGGTTGGTTCTATTTCCTGCTTGCTTGCTCCTGCAGCTCGTTCTATTTCCTTTGGCGTGACCTGATATTAACACAGACAGACCTTTCAACACGGAATTAATACTCGATTGCCTTTACCCGCCTTTATGAAGCCCCCCGAGTTTTACTCTTCTTTCTGTTCTTCCTTCAGCACTAAGTCAGTCAGTAACTTATTTCTGTTGGAGTGTTGCGATAAGCAAAGCAGGTTTTGCAGTAAGTGATTCAGTGTCAAAGTGGATAGAGGTAGAAGCCGAATTCATCCCTTTTCTCATGCCCACTCAGTAGTTAAGCGGAACTCGAGTTGCCCACTCAGTAGTTAAGCGGAACAGTCTCGAGTCAGGGTAGCAAAAGAAAGTGTCCCTCGTCTAGTAGAGCCTGAACTATAATGCTGTGCTTCTGAACTTAATACGAGTCTCGTTGTTAGCTTGTGTTGTCGGTTATGAAAGTAAAGTTGAAGTTCTATCCTCAGCTAATGCGGTTAGAGTTGACGACTAAATATTTAAAGATCATCTCTTTCTTTGGGCGCGGGCAGTGAGTTAAACACAGTTTCTAGTACAACTAAACAGTTTGAAGAGAGGCGCCCCGCTATACTAGAGAGAGGCACCATCCATACTAACTCGACTTTCCACTTAGAAATCAGAATGAGACGATCCACCTTGAACAATTATAGGTAATATAAGGGGTTAGACTATCTTCTGATTGTCCCTCTGTTGGTTGCTCCTTGGTTAACTCCTTACGCTAAAGAACACGCAGGAATATATAACTCTGTTCCCTTCCCGAACTCGCGAGTAAATACTTATCTTCTGCACTGAGTCTTGTGCAGCGCCGTCAAGGTAAAGCATTTCATCTTTTTTCCCTTCACTTCAAACAAAACTCCCTTTCCTAACCCCTTACCTTTAGGGCAAGTCAAATGCAACAAATACAGAATTTCCCGTTGGGGTGATGCTGACACTCATTCACTTTCATTAAGAACCGCTTGTACCTGACTTTGGAACTGATGTACCTGACTTTGGAACTGATGTACCCGGCTTTGGAACTGATCAGTTGCCAAGAAACTCATTATTATCCAGAGATCCCGACTCCGCTCCTGCTGAAGTACTTACCGCTTCAACACCCAGGACTAATTGAATTGAAAACAGTCAAGTCAGTACTAGATTATTAGCTTAACACGAAAGCTCTCTCTTCGGCTTCAAATCCAGTTTATGATCCTGAGGCGACTCCTATCGCAGGAACTGCATGGCTATAATGTTACCCTTCTTTATCCTAAACTCTATGAGCTAGCTGCCTTGATATGAGACTCCTCCTTTCCGAACGCCCCAAAACTCGAACTGCTTAAGCGTGTAGTGGGTATTCGTAAGTATATGGATCCTCTTTATACGAAGAAACTGGAACAGCTCTAGACTCCTCCTTTGCTTCCTTACTGGCAGGATTGCTTCTTTCGGCTGTTTCTTTTATTGCTGGTTGGATTGAAACGTTAAGGAATTTCGCTTGCCCCTCAGGACTTGTTACGAACTCTATTGTTGGTATTGTAAGTGAATCATTTATTTGCATCATCCTCTATTGAGCACGAGCACCACCGATAGAAGACTACGGTTACCTAAGCACTTCCCTCTCTTTTGAATTAGATACAGCAGTAGAGATAGAGGTTGGCAACCGTGGCTCTGATGGTTCCGGAGGCAAGCATCCTTGTTTGTTAAGAGAGTGAGTTACGTTCGAGTAATGGTCTCTCTCTGTGTTGTCCCGCTCTAGCTCAAACAAAGTAAGTAGTATTCCGTTCCAGGAAGCATAAGAATCCGTTTTCAAGAGCAGGATTCGAATTCGAAGTCTTGATCTTAACCCGCGAATGAATGCCCACTGGAATGCTTAAGGTCATAAGATGGTACTTCTTCAGCGCTAAAGTAAAGTAGTTGAAAGAGAAGTTGCCGAAGCCGAATATCTCTCTTTTATCATACATAAGAGAAAGTATCCACATAAGAGAAAAGTATCGCAGCAAGTAGAGTTCGTTCGAACAAGGATCTCTGTTAATGGAAGGGAGTGAGGAAACAGGGTCCGGTCTAAACCCAACAGGAGCGGAGCGGGATAAAGATGTCAATCAGCGGAAACATAGTCTACAGATGGAGTGGAGCAGAGCCTCGAGTAGTAGATGAAAAGGCAGCATCTGATTCGGTAAGCAGTGTATTTACGAGGTTCTACACCAAGTTTCAAATCTTTTCCTGTATCCGGATCGGAATAAGGATTAGATGAACCAGCAATCAGAAACAAGATCTCGATAAAGATTCTGTGGAAGCTGCTATTGGTTCAGAAAGGAAGGTTGGTTCGAGTATGGTTTCCAGTTGTCGACAAAGCGGTAAGTACTTAATTAGATATAAAGGGTAATTTCATTTTCGTTATCAGAGGGATCAAACTTAGTTCTCAAGTAATCCTTTTGTCGACTAGATCAGGATACGAATATGGATCTAAAGCGGGATAATCACTTCAAGTATTGTTTGGGGCAGAAGATTAATCAAGTACTGGCTCTTTAGCAAGGTATCGTAGAACTGGCTCTTAAACAAGGTTAAGTGGACTGGACATTATCTACCTCCACCGACAAGGTAAATAAAGTAAATCTGCTTTTTATTATATTGAAACAGTTTATACATATGTAGCTTACTTGAGAACAGACAATGGAGTCGCCAACACCTTTCATTGCACTTGAAACTGACAATATACATACTCCCCCCGCCGTATGAGAATTAGGGTCTAAAGTAGAGAGTACTACTTATGATAACTAAACACGGAACCTAGGCTTATACTCCTATCCATGTGCCTGTGCCCTTATTTGCTCGAAAACGGATATCTCTGTCTCTAAGCCTTAATAGCTGCTCCCGGTATCTTTACTTGAAGCTTTGCCTTAACTCTGAAACTATGCCTAAGAAGCGTATCTTACCTAGCTATCAAGCCAAACTGACACAATCACTACATTATGAACTTTCACTACAAGGATCGGATCGAACCAATATACTAATACAAGAAGAGAGCTAATGGCAAACAGACTTTTCTTAGCGCTTCTAATAATCCAACTACTGGTAAACTGTATCAAACTAATTAGGGCCATGATCAGAGTAAACCTACTACTTGCGAGAATTGAGCAGGTGCTTCTCATACCTTACCCCGGAGCTGGTAATCCCAGTAATAGGTATCGGACCTTCCACCCACTCAGCATATGGATCCACCCGCTACTACCCTATGCCACTGTGCACTATTGGAATCCAACCACTGCCAATTAGACTATCACTGGTGCTTATCGGACTTGCTTTACTACAATCTAGAGTTTCATCCCGAGTGGAATCTCCTGTTTTCGTATCAGTGTCAGGGTCAATTACAGGTTTTACTGGTTTACTAGGCGCTTAACGGATAGCTTCATGAAAACAAGTCCAGTGATAGTATCTGAAGCAACAGAATACGCAGTGAGAGTTTTGTCAACGGGATTAGTATACAAAGCATAAACAGTAGAATAATAACAACAATAATCGGAATAAGAAGCAGGAGATGGAAAGTAGAGTGAAATCGGAATAAGAAGCAGGAGATGGAAAGTAGAGCTTTTCCATTGAATTCATTACTATCGGTGTAAAGTGGAGTTTTTTGTTTTCCCTTAGTTAGTGCTGCTGTTATTAGCTTGACGTCATCGTCATCAAAATAAGGGTTTACTGCCAACCTTTACGCTAAGGCTAAGGGTGGTTTCGTGCCATTCCGGAATCCCCACCCAGTTGGTTGTTGTCAATTCGAAAACTGGAGTAGAAGCTGTACAAGGCGGGCTAAAGTCAGCAACAATATATAAGTCGTTGCCTCCGCAAGTTAAGTTGAATTCGGAACTTGCAGTCCGGTTTCGTACCGGGGGTGTAATACTGGTTGGCTTCTTCGGTAGGTAGGGAGCCTAGGGTCTTTCCCTTCTGTAGGTCGTAGGTACTTCCTAATTATAACTGGAACGAACTTGAATCACACAGGAATGCTCGCTTGGCCACCTCCCAATTACACGGCTTGAACGGCTAGAAAGAAGGGCTAGGTGCTTTGCTACTCGTTACCTACTCTGCTCCTGTGCTCTATCAAGCTCAAGCTACCAAGCAGCGCAAGTTTGCGGAGTTCAAAGAAGGTGATCCGGTGGGGGTGGTTCATCTCCGAAAAGAGCCTTTCCCGTGAAGACAATTTACTAAGCTCAAGCCTAGAGCTGATGGACCATTCAAGGTGAGTTCTCAAACGCATTGATCTTTTAAATGCCTACAAGATGGAACTACCAGCATCGTATGAGGACAGACACTATCATTTCAATAAAAGTAATGTTTGAAGGCTAGATGGCGGCCTTAGGAACGGATTGTGGTACCGCTTTCACTCTAGTAGCTTAGGACCCTAGTGAAGGTGAAGCCTCCTACTCTTTCCCTTGAATGAAGGGCAGTAAAAAGTGGGTGCTTTGGTTAACGGCTTACGAAGTGACTAATCGTAGCCAACCAACTTATTAAAGATGTAATGCTTTCTCTTATTATAAAGAAAATGTGTATGGTGATTGCGAGATGAAAGAAGTAAACGCAAAAGTCGAGATGATAGAAGCGAGACTGAAAAGTGGAGTCCTTTCGAGTGAGTGGCTTATGCTCCTTCGATTTACAATGGTTGGTCTGAGTTGAGTTGCCATACGATCCGCAGGGAACTAACTCGCTCCACTATAAAGGCCTTCAATCAAGCCAAAGGAGATAGACGCCTGGGAAAGGGGCATGGCTATTCCTGCGAGGTCTTTTCCACTAGATGGTCTAAATTAATAAGAGGGTTGGGGATGGAGTGTGAACCTCATTCCGCGTCTGACCTAACGAGTGCTCACACACACTAAGGGTAGGAAAACAAAGCAAAGGCAGAATCACACTATTTTATTATTCCAAGGCGGAATCAATCCTTCTATTATATTATTCAAAGGGTATGGAAAATGCAAAGTACTAGAAAAAAGGAAGGGGGGAAGTTTGAGTCACGAAAGCGAGACTCCGCGGCTGTAGTGGGCAGGATAGGCCTGCTGGCAGGAGAGCTATTTGAAAGTAGCTAAGCGCCGGTATTACTTGAAGCTGAAAGTGGTCCTAGCTGATGCGGGGCATAGTGCTAAAAGCTAAGCTTCTGGCGTCCATTAGCCAAGAAGGGGTCGTCTAAGTGATAAAAAAGGAAGCATCTCGAATCGGGCGGGATCCATCAAAGATTTATTTAACGCAATGAAAACTTGCTCGATGTGGGCTTGCTCCTCTTGGCAGCCTTCTTCAAGATAGGATGATGCTGGAATTTCCTGCATTTCATGACCACGGGTTAAGAACAACTACGGAAAATCCATAGAGTTGGTAACCTAGATTGCCTTCACTGGAACCTTATCCTCTATCTATATCTATAGGAAATAAATACTCTAATGGGGAATGTACAATAATGTATCGAAAACTTAGAACATCCTACGCATGGAACGCAACTACAACTTGAACTCCAGCCCGCCCTAGCACTGAACCTCCCAAAAGAAAGGGAACTGAATGAATGGCTGTTCACACAAAGACTCATTTTATGGTGCTGCTATTGCTATTACTATGAATGAGAGATGATCCCATCCCCGTAGTCCGTTGTTTCTACCATTGGGTGTCCGCCCTTAGTTACAAAGCAAAGGGCTACATCGCTCCCGCATCACATATGGTATATAATCATTGATAAGTAATAGAATCATAGTCATTTAATATATTCATCAATAATTGGTTCCAAAGCTCAGTAATAAAAGAATTAGTTAAAAACCTAGACCAGTTGATCGAAAGAAAGGGAATGAGATATGGTCCCCGGAGACGGAATGAGATATGGTCCCCGGAGACGGAGTGAATTACCGCTCGCAGGCTGATGGATGTTACTCAAAGAAATCAGTAACCCTACCTTTATTTATGAAGAAGGACATAATTAATGGGCAACGCGCTCTCCTCGATTCAACCGGGGCAGGGTGATCCTGTGATTCAACCATAATAAGGACCAGGCGCCTACATACCCAGACATAATAAGGAACAGGCGTCAGAGATGGATTACATTTTGACTTTCGAGTTGTTCTCTTATTTTATTAGGTTGGTTCTGGTAATTCTGTTGCTGAAGCAGTAAATGAAGAAAGACATGGTTGAGTCAGTCGAAGAAGCAAAGGCAAGAGCAAAGGTATAGACACCAGTAAATCCAGCTTATGATGTTGTATTCGACCGAGCAGAGCAGTCGATCCTGTTAATTCAGAAAAATGGATCTAGAACCAGCTTCCCCACCACTACCTCTACCAACAGCAGCATAAGGCCTAGTTCCAAATCCATTAGGACATAGGCAGCCCTTAACTACTTAAGGACAGAGGCATAAATGTTTACTAATGTATTAAGGACAGAGGTTTACTAATGTACTAATCGTTTCAGAAGGCTTCTTTCTCGTTTAAGGCGAGGCTCTCACACCATCTTTTCTACCTAAGTAAAGGAAAAGTTGAGTTGGATCAATTCATTCTTCAGCGCGTCGTGCTTTCTTTCATTGAATACGAGTTCCAGTGATTGGCTTTACCTTTGTTGGCATAGCTGATTGGCTTTACCTTTGTTGGCATAGCATAGATAGAATCCGCGGGTCCACTAGACGATTAAGTAGTATCCGCGCTTCTTTTCGTAGCGTCTAGAGGGGTTTGAGTCGAGATCAATAGGATATTCCATTCCCCTCTTCTCCATTGCTTGCTTGTTTAATTAATAATTTTTAACTTCTCACATAGTATAGATTGGAGTAAACAAACAGAATAATCAGAATATTCGATATTTAGCTAACGGGAGTTCTGAAACTGCCAATAAATATGATTCTCTTAAAGCAATGCGGAAGCTTCTTATTCTTTCCTTTCGGGTTAGGAGTTTAGAAACACTGCTTTTTCTCTCTATCCACGATGACACTCATTGTCTCGCTTACCACTTACTTCTCTTCTATTTTGTTTGGTGCCGGGCAATACTTTTTGCCTCTACTCGTTCTTCAAAAGTTAGGAGTTCCCCTATATTCGTTCTTTCTTGTTTTTACCTATATTCGTTCTTAAATGAAAGGTGAGGAGTTAGTCTCGGTGCGCTATAAGGCAGATTGTTGGGGTGCTTGTTTAATCTAGGCTTATTGGCCCTGCCCTTGCTTGTTAGTGTGCAAAAGCCATTGTTGCTTGTTCTGCTTATGATCTATATTATGCTCCATATTATGATCCTGATCCTGACCTTATTATCATTCTAATCCTTCTTATTTATTTAAAATACTAGCATAATGTAAATAGAGAACAAATAAACATATGATAGATATAAGTAAATAAAACCAGGATGAAATGAGGGTTATTAGAGCTAGGTTTGAGTCTCACTTAGGGAGTCAATATGCAGTGTCAGTTTTTGAGTAAGTAGCGACATGCTAACAATCAAACATAGGATGCCAAGACATCAGCTCGGGGGTAAGTCTTCTATTTAGTGGTTGGATCAAGGGTAGTTAGACTCAACTCGAAGGAGTAGGGCGGAGACTAACAGGCAGCAAAGACGGATTCCGTGTTCAAAGGTATAGGCTGATAGACCGGAATGCTTATTTGGTAGTTGTCAGTAGAAGAACCAAAGGTGCAACATAAGATCCCGAGCCTTACTTGTCCACTGCACTCTTGTATCTAAACCTATCTCTCTGCTCGGAAGGTTAACTATGAGATTATACTCGTTAGGTGCTCGGAAAGGTACTACAGAGAATAAGAGTGATGTTAACTTATGATATGATTCAGTCCGGATCCATCTAATGAAGCATACTTATATTGGAAACTAGGGCTAACTACAAGGGCCAATACTTTCAGGGATGGATGGAACAGGCACATAATCATGGAACTAGGAATAAACAGTACACGTGTGATACAGCGCATAGATTGAAATAATAAGTAATAGGGACATGAATTCAACTCAATAGTCCTCGCCATACGTTATGTGTTTGGGGCTAAGCACTGAACTCACAAGTAATAATTGCACAAGTAACAATTGAAGTATCCGGATTTAGTGCTAATAGTGATAGTAGTCCGAGAAGACTAATGGGTAGGTGATACAATCTAGTGCATCCAGTAATGGACTAAGAGTGGTAAGCATCTTCATTTCACTCGTAAGCGGAAACCAACCCTAAGCTAGAGCAGTTAGTTTACTTAAACACATAAGTAAATAGAATAATTAATATACATGCAAAGAATCATCAATAAGAACAAAGAATACAAGGGATGCAAAGAATCATCAATAAGAACAAAGAATACAAGGGGCAAATACCGATTTGGATGTCAGGCAGTAAGGATGTTAGGCAGTGGAGGTAAACTAAATATAGCAAGTACGTAAAAGAGTGTAGCGGCGGGTTGTTAAACTACACATAATGTAAGTATATATTGTTATTAATGAGTGCTAAAGCGGCGGACTCTGAATAACCAAAATAATGGAATGGTCGTGCTAACAAACTCGAACTACTAATGGCTGGCACTGCCTTCTTTAACGCTTCAACTACTATAGCCAAGCCTATAATTCCCCTACATTGGTCTGACTATCTTATTTCTATGTCTCTAGCTCTTGCCCTAAACTCTTATCTCTAGTGAGAGGTCTCCCGCTCCTTATCAATTTTATTAGGAGTTATTTCTCTAAGTGTCATGGCCATTATATCTTTTTGCTGCCTACTGCCCACCCTTTTTTCATTGAACTAAAAATGCGTGTAAATCCCAATGTGAAGAATCTGCTCCTGTTTGTTAAGAGATAGAATCAGCAACAAACAAGTGATTTGAAACGTCGGGTATAAAGCAAGATCGGGCTCTTCGTAAGGAGAAGAGGTTGGCAAAGGATCTTATCAATTCCAGTATAGGTATAGGTTCGTCTGCGGAGTCTTTCCCAGAGTCTTTCCCCTTTCCCAGAGTCTTTCCGAGCTTTGTCTGCAGGATCGGGATCTTCATAAGCATACTAATGGTCAAGAAGGAGCACTAGGCTTGCTTGGTTGGTTGGGCAAGAAAAGAAGTAGGTCATTTATTTCCATTAGAAGTATTAGAGCTATGCCCGGGAACAAAGAAAGAAGCCCTAGAAAAAGAAGTCAACTAAGAATTGATAAACCTATGCGGTGGAGCGTGTGCTTGTCTATACATTACTTGGTGGAAAGTCGGGCTAAAAGAAAGGGTCGGTCAACGGGTCGAGGAGGTACTCATTCTTTAAGTAAAAGAAATCAGTCCTGTCCTGGCCGAGTGTCTTGTCCACTTGCCTATTACAGTAGAGTGAAAGGGCGGAACCTTGCTATACTTACTTGCAAACTAGACCTCTCGCTCTGCCGCTGCTGTCCTAGAGTCCTTATTTCCCAGAAGATAAAGAAGGGATTCTTGTTACCTTGGCACTAAGTCTATACCTCTTTGCTTTGTTTTGTTAGCTACTGGGCTCAAGGCTGACTATCCTGTTTCTCACTTCACAATTATCCATTTCGGATTCCCTTACCACTAGCCGTAGGCCCGCTACTGCTTACTTACATCCTGACTTATGGGCTTTAGGCTGCGACTGCTCCTATACTATTATTCTACTGCTCCATCCTATTATTACTAGTATTCTGATTCCTACTCTTATTTATTATGAGTATGATTATACCTACACCTATTATGAGTATGATTATACCTACTCTTATTATGAGTATGATTATACCTAACCTACTCTTATTTATTATGAGTATTCTTATACCTACTCTTATTATTCGTATTCTTATACCTACACCTATGATTCAATTCTATCATCTGAGATCCTGAGATTTGTATCAACAAGTAGTGGGCTAAGAGAAAGTATTGTCCCGGAGTTGGGCCAGTAAGAGTCGAAAGGCTGATTTCAAACAAGTAGAGGCACAGACTTAAGGCAAAGGAATAAAGATCTGAGTCGTAAGAGGACTCGCGCTACAGAATTTAGGGCATTAGTATTAGGGCATATTAGTACAAGAAGAAAAGTGAGGGCAGTGAAGCTGCTGAGCTGCGGTGACAGGCGGGGAAGAGTTAGTTTTTAGTTATCGTACCAAGGGTAGTGTTTTCATTCTTTTCTTTATGAGCTGAATTTCGATTTAGTAGCAAAAGTCTCATCAGTGAAAATCTACTACTACTTTGCTTGAGCAAATAGGAGCTGAATCCACTGTATCATATATATCTATCACGGTCAACTTCCTTTCCATTAGCCGAGGAAACAAATACCTCTTTTATCTCTCTTGCGCCCGGATACTCATCTTGGAGACTAATCTTAAATCCATCCCTGTCGGGCTACTTTTAATCTATCTCTCGCTCGAGCTTAAGTAGTTTGTTTGCTATGGTTGACTTTACTTGCTCGGCAACACACCTATTCTTCTTATTACCCTCTTCGACGTGTCCTTAGTCTAGTCTGGTCTCCTTACTTTGAATACAAGGCAGTTCTCTCTCTAGCACACAAATCTCTCTCTTAGTACAAACAAAAGGGGAATTTACTAAGCAGTACACGTATTAGATCAAACTCTAACAAGCAAGATGTGAGATCCGGAGGGGACTCCCCGCGCTAACTAATAAGACGATAACTCATAAGCAAATGAATTACTTTAAGGTAATAGTAGTTGCTAACCTTCTTTGTATTCTTTAGATACTTACTACTATGCTTGCTTTGTAGTTCGAGTTAAGAGCAAAGCTTTACCTTACCACCTATATCCCCTTGCTTTTAAATTGATTTATACTAGTCCCAGTTACTCTGATTGTATTTATTGAGGCCAATTCCAACAGATATCTTGAGAATACATGAATACCAATAACATCAAGTAAAGGTCAAGTGGGTTACCCTGCCGAAGTCCCCTGGAGCTCTTTAAACTTTAGGGGGTTCTCTCCAATGTTAGAAAAAGTTGGTTGGCATTTTCACACGCTCCACAATCCGGTAGAAAAACCCCAGCAGCTTCTTTAAGGTTTCCTCAATGAAAACCCATTCTCATTCTATCTTATATCGTATGCTTGTCGCATATCCATCCTTTGCCTTTGATTTATGCAAAACATGAACCGCAAGGATTGCTTGATGGTAGAGCTTCCGTCCCAGAACAAACCCGATCAGAAGGAAGGGCAAATGGTCTAGAGATGGATCATGCAAAATGACCCTATTGGGATCGACTTAAGAAAGGGGGACCTTAATCTTACCCCGGGTTGCAACTAGATAGCACTGGCCGACACCGATAGCAAAGCAAATAAACTCAACTCCATCTGTAAATGAAAATGAAAAAAACCATTAACAATAGCAATGGAAGCTAGCACTCGGTTTGAACCTACCATTTTAGATAGAAGGCAACTTGATGGGACTGAAGAGAAGGACGGGAACGAGCGGGATCTCAGACGAACAGTAAAGACCGTAGAGGACTAGCCTAGGCTCTTGAAATACCTTACTCGGCTCGAGGAAGAGGAATATATAGGTACACGAGGTGAGCGGAAATCTATTATTCTACATTTGTAAATAGAGGATTAATTCATTTCCCTGTGTACCGTCCTTCTGATAACCATTGAAATTTGATATCTTGTGATGCTTCTTTGATAGATCGTTACGTCACTCGGGATAGAACATGAAATGCGCATATAGAAAAGATGGGTCAAATTCAGGACAGGTTGGTTAAGGTAGTTGTGTAGGCTCGCCAGCCTTGTTTCAGAGTCCTTGGTGTTCTCCTCAGCTATAGCCCCTCCTTTGTTATAGTTAAGACTGGGGGGGCCCCTATGGTTGCTTCGACGGGTTTCATCGCTGAAAGGAAAGAAAGAGCAGCCGATCTTAGTAGCTGCGCCAACTAGTGACAACTTTATTTATTCGACTTGGCATCGATCAGTACTTACTTGTTAAGGTTTTATGCGCCTCTTTCTCTTGTGCGGAACTCCCCTCCCCTTACCTAGGAGGGAGGCATCACCTAATAGCTCCTTTAACCTACTGAAACGGCTCGGTTACAGCACGACACTGAGTTCGTCTACCAAGCAGAAATCATAAATAATAACTAATCACCGAATAGCACTCTAAAAAGAAAAGAATGAATTAAAGAGTAATTAAAGAGAAAGTGACTGATTAAGAAAGGGGCCAAGGCCGCTATGACCAAATAAGAATTTCTATCTGTCTGTATGAAGAGCCAAACAAGAATGTGGCGTAGAAAGGATGTGCCCGCTTTGCCTTTGATCGTTCTTTATTTTCATTGAATGAAAAGACCAAGACCTCGATTTAGCTTTTAGGAGCGAAAGAATATTTGTTTTGTCTCGGACAGAATCTAAGATTGAATTGACTTTATCTCTATCAAACGGATTGAATATACTTTATATATATGCTTATTTGATTAATTTAAACTTTATCATCTCTATGCTCATTTGTTTGTCCAGTCCTAGGTGTAGGCCACATGGCTGGCGTGAGTTTGTTTTGATGTCGGTAACGTGTGGTTAGGTTGGTTGGATGCTAACGAGTTTTAGGGACTTATTGTTGGATTCCAACAGTATCGTTAAGTGGGTCCTTCGCTAGTGTACTTAATGGCAGTAGCTTCATTTCTCTTTCCTCCGGCCCCCGGGTGAATGTTTTATCAATAGGAATTTGTACACAAAACGCATATCTGCCGCGAGTTGCATCCATGGTACATGAAGCAATTATGAAATTCTGAATAAGCGCGCGAGTTGCATCCATGGTACATGAAGCAATTATGAAATTCTGAATAAGCGACCCGTTACCCGCTTTTTTGAGTCTTGGTGTGTCCGATAGAAGTTCTGGTAACCAGGCCCATATGGCTATATAATCCGGATGCCTTTCATCTTGGTTCCAATTTCCGAACGGTTAGGAAGTATTGACCAATGAACCAGGGTCCTCCGTGTAGTGCTCGGGTTAGGAAGTATTGACCAATGAACCAGGGTCCTCCGTGTAGTGCTCGATTGTCATTTTCCAGATCTCGACATGGAATTCTGAATCAATCCTTACCGAGATCCATAAGATCCGATCCCATAAGATAAGCATAATTTCTTCTGTTGGCTTCCACAGCTGCTGAAGGCCTTGTTTTCTAAAGGTAGAGCAAAAAAAGCTGTCACTTTCCGGATTGTTGCCGTGGTTGGTATATCCGTTCTTTGTATTCTTTCATGAGCGGAATGAATCTTTTGATGGGCTTGATAAATCTGAGTTTCTTCACTTCCGCCTTCATATCGTACGTGTCCAGTCTGTCTATCCGCCTTTATTGTGCATTGTGAAGGGCAAAGAAAGGGCTTTTGTTGTCTCAAGGTAAGTAAGAATGGCCAGTGGATCTTGGATGTGATTGATTTAAAGTCGCATTTCTAGGGACGCTAGGATCTTTAATGCGTATTACTTCATGAGGTGATCCTCCTATTCATTTGGATGTTCTTCTTTTTTTGTCAATAGTCTTTTCTTTTTATTCTTTGATTTGTCCTTTTCTACTAATAAGGGGATTCTAATGTAATGACTCCATTTTGTTTCCTTGGAAGGTATACTAAGCGTTGTTCACGATCTTGTTATCAGGCATGGGTTCTCCACTTGATGTTTGGTTATTGAAAATGTAGACAACTTTTTGGTCCTAGCCTAGTACAGTCCTATGTCTGTTGTTTACTACAGATGATGAACAGATGCTCTCTTTCTGCCCACTGCTCGGGAAAGGTTGGTTTTTAAAAGAAAGTTAGCTTACTGAGTTTAGTTTTTCCTTTTTTAAGCGCTTTGTTGCGTTGCTTCTTTCTTATGGCTGGTGTATGTCTATCCTTAGGATGATTTCTATGGAAGGGACACATATTCTAAGATCAGAGCCCTATTATAGCCGAATTAGTTGTTTATTTGAGTTTAGACTCCGGACGAATAAGGTGCAAATCTAAGGTGAAAAAGGGGTGCAAATCAGGGCGCCGCTGTATATTTGATTTTCTAGGTAGCTGGTTCCCAAGTCCCTCTGTTGTGCGTGCCGTCTACCTCTTACTTAGGAACGACATTCGGATTGTTCTACGATCATAAAGCCTTGCAACACGGAATTAATACTCGCCTGTTTTTTTCGGAATTGGATTTCACTATTGGGACGAGACAGAAGCTTTGTTCGATAAATGCGCAGTGGACCCTCTTTCCAGACTTCGTAATGGTTGCCCTACAATGAGGAGTTTAAGGTACCTCCCATACAAGGTAGAACTTTTTAGAGAGTTTTTACTTTCTGTAAGGCCGGATAACAAGCACACCCGTATAAAGTTACTATAATAGAATATGGCACTGAACAGAGCAAGCCAGAGTAAGCAAAGTCAAGAAGTATACCTTGAATCCTGTTTGCCAGACCTTCGTCGTATAGCACCAGTCAAGCTTATAACTTGGTAACGCACGAGTCGAACCAATGAAATAGCTTAGTTTAGTGATGTGACCCGCGGATTCATTCAACTATATTAGTAAAGACTCCTGTCCACAGAGAAAGATATTAGGTAGTTGGTCAACCAACCTTTCTCGAACTATCCTTTCACTTGCCCCTTTCCGCTCCGTCACCTCAGTGTCTAAAGATCAATCTTTTTCTTGTACTGGACCCCTAAGGCATCCACAGGCCCTTAGCTACTTCAACTTCATATGCTTGTAGGGGGCCTTTATTTGATTTTAGGAATAGGCCTGACTTCCAGCTACACCTCCACCTCGGAATAAGCTTCTACCAAGGCGATTGTAGGAATCAAAGGGAAGGGAGCCTTCATGTGCTAATCCTTACCTTTACGGAGCATAAACTCTTTGCATAACTTGATCCGGGAGTACTCTGCAACGTCAGGTTTTTAGATCATTCTAGCCTATTTTTTCCATTTTGTAACTGTGCCACCCGCACCGCTATGATAAGATATTATTCTAAGGTTAGCATTATTTCAAAGAGGATTACAACTATTGGAAGTCTAGATTTGATACAGTTCCTTTAAGTTCACTAGTTGCAGCAGTTCTTTTGAGTTCGATAGTTACTTCACTTCAGATAAATCGTAACAGTTGTCAACTCCTCAAAAGTGTTTTAGAATTATCAGCAACCACGGTTTTTTCTTTCTTTGGGGGGGTGGGACAAAAACGAGTTAGTTTGTTTGTTTTGATTGAAACAGCTTTGGTTGCAGGCGGCGCAGTCCTTCCTGAGTTAGTTGGAGAGCGGAGAAAGGTTCTCACTTAATTTTCATTTACGGGGTCAAATGAGACAGAAGCTGCTCAAGCCAAGATTGATTCAAGTCGAAGAAAACCGGAGTCAAACCAAAGTAGTGAATAATTGTCTTCAGATTGGATTCTCTTGACTTAATAAATGTTATTTGCTTACTTAATACAATACAGCAAACAAACTATTAAATGCTTTAGACCGACCTTTCTTCTACTTCCTTCCATAAGTGATTAAGGTAGCGGACCTTTACTGGAACATTGCAGGGGCGCTAACGCTACCTTCCTTCAGCTGGCTCCGTCTGCCTATTCAATTATATTATAGTTTACGAACAATTCGCGAGCTACCATAGCTGCTAAAACTTAGTCTTAGCCTTCAAAGACTCGTGGTAACACTCTGAGTAGTCTGCCGGGATCGGATCCTATTTAATACTCCGTTGCCAATTACCTCTTTTCCCTTCTGAATTGGGGGGTTATTTCAAGCATTCCTTCTTGCTTCATTAGTTTATGCTATCTTATTTATAGTACTTTTTATTATAGTATAGGAGTACCTGACTTAAATACACTTCAAGTCAAAGAGGAAAGAAAAAGGTGTTGGCTTCCAAAGGAAAGCGAGAAGACTATTAACAAAAGTAAGGGCAAGCTATCGCACATTCCATATTGATAAAACTAGAGATCGATATGGCCGTAGCTTATCACGGTATCCTCGAAGACGTATGGAAAATCGTGTTTCAAATACCGACCATGCTTTCCGTAACACTCTGAGTGGTCCTTCGGCAGAGCTGTCTTAGGTCTTTCGACTTATAGCTCTTATCTACTCAACAAACACCAAAAGAAAAGAAAGAACTACTATAATAGCAGTACGATTACCATTGATAAGTGCTACGCTTTATCTCAAGCATGATTCAAAGACAGATAGTGAAGCAAAGCGCTTCCTCGAAGGCGAAGTCGAGTGACAAACGTACCTAGCCCGGGTAACCAATATACAATTGGGGGGCCCCCCTTCTCCTAAATCCAAAATGGGATTGACTATTTACTTCAAATATTTATACTTGTTCACTGGAATTTCTTCCAAGAGAGTTCGCTACTTGCCCGTTCGTTTCATTTACTTCCGCCCCCTCTCATCCAGAAAGCAATTACACATACTTACTTAAGAAGGCACAGGTCGTACGAAGAGGCAAGCCTTCACACATCCATATCTAGCATACCGTCTCTATCATATGTGTTGGGTTAAGCACTTTTACTATGCCTGGGCCAGAAGAAGACAGGCAGAAGGAGTCAGCAGCTTAAGCAAAATACCGGATATCCAAATTCCTTATGTAATCGAATATATTATAGGCAGAATATATTATGGGCTTTTCTTATAAGCATTCAATACTTGTTCCGGATTAAAGGAAGGTTCTTGGCGCAAGTGAAAGTACAGGTGCAATCGGGTCCATTTCGAAAGATCAGTTGCCGAAGCCGAAGATGGAAATGTTTTTGTTTGTTGACAAGGCTAACGGTCAAGTTGTTTCACCCCTGAAAGCAGTAGTTGGTTTCTCAGTTGCGTATTTCGATCCTGTTGTCGTTAGGGTTAGTAACAGTTCCATTCCCGGGGTTGCTAGTGGAGTTCTTGCTTTTCAGTATTTGCATTGCCTACGATCCACTGGCGCATGAGACTAAGAGGAATACTCAAGGGGCGGGACTGTAGGTAATGGCAACACATAAGAGTTGGCCTACCCTACCTTTATTAAAATCTGATGTGCCTGCTCATGAGTCTTACCCTTTTGAGCGGGACCTAAATCTGCCCCTGCCACTTCATTATGTATTGATACCCTTTAGTATGCCCCCGGATGCCAACTACTTAATTTAAGGCCTATGTGCGTTTGCCTTAAAGTACTATGCGCGTTAGCCTGCCCCGCGGAAAGTCGGATGCCCACCTTGAAGTCTCTCTCCCCCTCAGCTAAGGGCCACCCCCACATATAGACTTTCTCCACAAAATAACAGATTTCAATCAATGCTAGAGGGAAGGGCCGCCACTACTGAGCTACAAGGTAATAATACAACCTATACGCCACTACTGAGCTACAAGGTAATAATACAACCTATAATACATAATACTCGAATAAAGAATTCAACCAGTAATGATAAGACTCTAGCTGTTAAACTAGCAATTCAACTCACAAGTAATAGATCAGTAGCTAAGGAATTTTGATAACAAAAGTCAGACCTGTACTCCATTGGGAGGTTGGTTCACGGAGTGCATTCTCTTTATACGTGACTTGGTGAATGAAAGTAAAGCAAGAAAGAGTAAGTCTTTTTTCTTTGTGGTTTCTTTAAGGCTTGGCTTCCTTAGTTCTATTCTATCAGGTAGTATAGCCCTTACCGCATGAATCAAACTAATAACAATTAGAAGAAAGAGCTAGTGCCAACCGAACCCAAGAAACCTTGAATTGAGCTCATAAGTCTCAGAATCAATACCGGGGAAAGAAATAAGGCGTACAAAATACAGAATTGAGCTAGTGCTTGCTTCTCGGAATGATACTTATAAGTCTTAATATGATGGGTGGTATGATCTAGTGCATTTAACACTGGAATAAGAAGCTGGAATCCAACTAACGGCTTTAACTACTGCCTCCAAGAGCGGAACTCAGAACAACCCGCAGGGAATTACACCGCTGCCAACAAGAGTCGAAAGAGCAGCTCGTAATCAAATGCAGGAAAGCAAGACAAGAGTCATAAACTCAAGAAAGGGAATCCAACTCATATCGATAAGACCTTTAGCACCACCTAGAAGGGCTTACTCTCCTAACTGGGAATGCTAAAACTATTAATTAAAGAATAGAAGTAAGCAGGTAGGGCTACTACTCCGCCCTAGAGGAAACTACCCTACTGAAAATGAAAACGACACTTGAACTATAAATAAGGAATACTACTACGGCTAAGGAGAACGAGACTCGGCACTACGACTTTTACTACTAATAGGCTAGCGCTTCTAATACCATAGACAACAAACTGACAAACAGGAAATCGACTACTGCTTCCGAGGCTGGAAACCACTGCTATAAGACTCTCGCTACTGGGCTTTTTTTCTTCCTGTGAATGAAAACTGACTTATGGAATGAAGTCCATACAGCGCGGTACCTGTCTTTTATTCTTATGCTACACCGCACCAAGTTGAAAGAACCCTCCATTTGTTATTCCAGAAATCATGTATTGCTAGCTATTCAATCAATCATGTATATAGTCCGGGACCTTATAGTCTAATTGGTATATCAATCATAGAAAAAGGCTATTGCTACTGCCTCTCACTAATTACTTAAATACTTGATCTTAAAATGCAAAATAAGGAAATTCAACACATACTATACTAATAGGGCTGAAACAAGGGGAACACCTACCATGCAGAGGTAAGTAACCTAAGGGAATAGAACTGGCGCCTATCATACCATCACTGGAACACTGGAATCGACCCACTGCGCCTACTCCTTGCTGTCAATGTGCCTCATGTCGAGTGAAATCTATTGGCTGGCGGTCTGATAGCTGTGATTACCCTAGATCGTGTGATGAGTACATTACCTGGATAAAGATGAGTACTTTGTCGTATGATGAGTACAGAGTCGTGTGATGAGTACAAAGAATAAGAATGGTCATTAACAGCAATCGAAACAAGGAAACCCGCCCTCCCCCGCTACTGACATCAACCCTGCCCTGCCCTACCGTACCATAGCCTATTTCTTTCCAGTAGTCCATAAAGGGTCAAAGACAGAAGCCAGAATGCCAAACTTACTTATAAGAATCCGAAGCCGGGAATTGAACTGTAGGGTAAACTACTAAGGATTGACTACCTACCTGACAAGACTTACCCTACTCTAGTTGGGAATCAGACACCCCATCGCTTGACTTTCTCTTAAAGTAAAGAAAGAAACTGAATGTAGCAAATCAGACTTATTACCATGTCGCTCCTGCCTTTAGCTTCTCTCATACTAACCTATGAGCCGACACAGCTCTGCTTGCTTTCAACCTAACTCTCTGTACTGCAACAATTTACCTCTCCTTATGTTCTACTGGTTTATTTATTAAATGCCTTATTTTGTTATCTTATACTAATGTTCTAGTTCGATTGGTAGTCCATCTCATGTTCTAGTAGTGGTGATACAATCTAGTAGTAGTCGTGATATGATCTAGTAATAGTATAATAGTAGTAAGCATCATAATCAAACTCACGAATAAACTCCCCTAACCCCCCAATAAAGAAATTAACTAATAAGCAAGACTCTAAGTAAGCAGTGTGAGGGTGGTGAAAGGGGTAAAGTCAGCTTCGAGGTAGGGAATATGCGGTTTAGAGTTGGGGCCTCATACTCCCTTCTTACATTCTACGATGACGAAATAGAAGACTAATGGCAATAGTCAGAAATTCGAACACAACCACATACATAAGTCATAATCCAAAACACACTTAGAAAACACAGGATTTCACTCGTGTTTTTAAGCCTAATCTAATCCCCCATAATAGGAATTGAACTCAGGCTACTACTATACAAAGTAGAACTAATGCTAGTAAGACTTACTACTACCTATGGGAATCCAACTGTGCTACAATAGATCGAACCAATACTATAATAAAGGAAAGGTCCAACTCAAAACCTAATCTACACGGCTATACCACCAAAAGGAAAGAGAGGACCGATTGATACCAATAGCAAGATCCACTTCTTTTTATACTTTCCGAGGGTCGAGATGAAGATAATAAGATTGGAATGGAACACCTTACTTTGTTTATCGAATTAGCTATGGCTAATCTAGTATAGTAGGGGACTAATCAGAAGTTTCACTATGTCGATTGGAAGAGGCACAACCTCAATTCAAGTTGAGCAGCAGCAGAAGGTTGGACTGGAACCCGGCATCCCATTAACTGATACTTCCTATGCATAGCTGTAGCCTTTCGTCATACCAAACAAAAAGAAAGGGTACTTAGTGCCTTCAACAACAACTAGGCGGCTGTAATCCGAGAGTTTCTAAACTAAATCGAGGTTCTATGCGGCTCTCTGAATAATATGTCTGCTGTAGCGCTGAGGTACTGATTGAAGCGGCGTTCCTGCCTCTTGAATCAACTTGTCTTTAATATTTATTTATTGAATAATAACCCGGGTAGAATATGCCTGTGTAGCAGATAGCATGGACTGATTGAAATAGCATACTTGTGCAATAGATATCGTTTCTCTTTCCTATGTGAAATGAAAGTGTAGTGAATGAACGGCTAGAGCTAGAGATAGTAGACTCAGGGTCGATCAAGGGGACTCTGAACAAGGATAGTCATAATCAATCTCAGAAGTGAGGATGCCGGGAAGGAGCCACAGACCAATAAATGGGAGATATAGGCTAAGGTACTAAGATCCTTAGTTGTTAGTGAAAGTAGTAGTACCAAGTCCAATTCTTCTCTATAGCAGTAACAGTCTCAGTTCCTGGGCGCCGTTTTGTTCTTTCAAATAGTATATGCGTTGGGGCGTCCCCATATTCTCTATCTTTAGTTCAATCTATTAGGGCTCTGGTTTCGCTCTTGTATTTTTTATTTCTATATCAAAATAGTAGTTGTTGTATCTCTTCTTTTACTAATAGTAGTAGTCTAGTCGAGTTCGGGAAAGAGAAGGTATAGTAGGACTAATAGGCATGAGTGAAAGAGTAAAAGTTAGCAGTGGCAGCTTGAAGCTACGACTAAAGAATTCCAAGGCAGCTTGAAGCTACGACTAAAGAATTCCAATGAGCAATGTCTGTTTTACAGCTAGTGGTTGGGGTGGGCAAGGCACAGTAATACGATATAGATCTCGTATCTCATATCCACTACTAAAGAATTCCGGAAAGGAGTCTAAGCCCTATCCTATGTAGTTAACTAAATATGTGTGTTGTGCGTGTTTCCATACTATACTGAGTTATTGGAAAGGTAGGCTAACAATCGATCTATACAGAATGGTAGCCAATAGTAACAAAAGTGATTAGTATGGTTGCTGTGGACAAGCAGTAAGCCCTAGTTCTTAGTCAAAGTCCTGCTGGCACTGGTTCCATATTCCTCAGATACACTACCATAATAAGAAAGCGCCCAGTAAGCAAGCAAGGCCCTAAACAAGGGGAGCTAACCTGCTCCCTCCAACTAACATAAGTGAGGCTCATAGTCAGTAGAGCAGGCTTATCTTGTATTGTAGGGTTCTCAATAACGGTTCAATGAATTGACAGTGTCATCTGGTAGGTAGTAATTCCAAGTTGCCCGTGAAGTATTGCTAGCAGTGGTGCTCCGTCCCCAGTTTCCTTTTCTATGATTATAGTAGTTGTTGTTGTCTTGGAAGCGACGGTAGGAGCGGTTCCACTCCGTACTTACATGCTCGGGCCACTGATCCGATCTTACTGTCTATGGTCTTACTACCCTTGTGCTGCCTTGCCTGCTTTCTGTAACTATAGATCCGGGTCCTTACTCGCGAGTTTTAGTATTCTATTCCAAGTTTGTAGTTCAACCTATTAGCCGGACGTGGATTCCGTGTCTCTAGTTATCAATATTCTAAGTAGAAGTTTCATCCTATCTATTAACAATTTCATCTTTCTCAGTGGTGGTTCAATTCCTTATTCCTGGGCGAAGTCTAAGAAGTACGTACTAGTGGATTTATTTCTTTCTTGTCTTGTATTGTAAGGGAAGTGTATTAGAAACAGCGGTTCAATTCCCAGTTCCGGGCTGAGTTCACTGAGTTTTTTTTCATTACTACTTAGTTTCATTGCCATAGTAGTCGCTAAGTTCATCGACCACAGACGAAGGTACAACTGGTCGAGAGGCCACTACACTCTTTCGATATCAATTTCCTGTCTATTTTATGTGATGCCAACTTCCGTTGCTTACTTGTATTGTATGTATCGCTGCTTTAGTCTCCCGCCTATATCGTATGTAACCCCGAGGAAGAACTCTCATTGCTTTACTTGTTCTTTTCATTCTCTTATTAGGTATAGGTACTTGTTCATTCGGTATTCCCCTCTCTAGGTGACGACTCCGGACCGGATATCAAATCTGTAGTGCACCACTGCTCTTAAACACCTCCTTCCCGAGCTATGCTATTGATACAAGCGCTACCTATGCTATCGATACATGCAAATAACTATCAGATCCAACCAACTACTGCCTAATAGAATAAAGACAATGCTTCCCTATTACTGAAACCAAAAAAAGGGAATGAGAACCACTATTTCCAGGGCTCTAACTTGCTACTGGTGAGACTGCCCTTACTGTCTTTAACTCCCCAGCTCCATGCTTACTGCCGTGCTTTCAACCTAGCACTCCGGTCCATCAGCCTTACCTTCCTTTATCTCTCTCTTCAGCTACTGCCCGACATTCCAGCAGGTACCCACTAATCCCATCCAAATAATAACTATGCTGCCCAAAAAACATCAAGAAGTAGTAGATTTCACCGGAACTCAGAATCAAAAGAATAGGTGTAAGCAACGAAACTCGTACCTTCCATGCCACTTGACGATGCCGTTCCCCAGCTTACAGGCCTTACTTTTGTACACAAAGCTTATACTTGTTCCTGCAATGCCTACATTCGAGTGTTAGTCCGCCACCAACCAATTCTAGCTCTCCTGTCTCTGATTCTTTGATTGATTTGACTTAGTTTAGTGAAATTGCATTCATTTAATTCATTTAGTATCATGTGTGTTTATCATATGATATGGATATTCTACTTATTAGTGGTTTACTGACCCCACTGACAGCAAGATCGAAATAAGCAACCGGGAATCCACTAACTTACTTTAAATCTGATATCGCTGCACCTAAAGCTGGCTTACTGCCCCACCGTTCGCTGCCTTTCCTTAATCTAGCTCCTACGTCCCTCGCTTTCAACCCATCTTGCCTGTCCTCTCTGTATTTGTTCACTCAGTCCTTATCCTGATGCACGCCTTCTTACTTGTTTCGAGCCCCCGCTCTAATACCAATAGTAGCAAGCACCAGTAATAGACTAATGGGACTCAAAAGGAAATCGAGTTACTAGCAAACAGAACAGGCTAGAGCACTGCCCCTAGCAATCAAACCAATAAGAGTAAGCATCCGCAAGTCAGAATAAAAAGGAGGAAGGACAGACTCCCCCGTTCGTTTGGAGCCAACTTAACTTCTTCAACTAACAGGTAGGGCCGAGCTCCCGGTTCAGTTCGATTCCAGCAGTTAGTATAAAAAGTCCTCGTTTTTGATTCCCGGTTGTTGACATCACATTTTTTGTCAGCCCGGGCAGTCTCGGAGGAAGTAGTGGTCAGTAGTAGTCGAGTTCTCATAGTGGTGTTGGATTCCAATAGAGTAGGGCGGGCTTCCAGTTGCTGGTGTCAAGTATTTCTTCTTTTATTGTTACCTTTTCTTTTTGTTGTTACCTTTTCTCGGTAATGAGATTGTTGTTATCCGTAGTTCAATTCCCTTTTGTAGTTCCACTCAGATGGTATAAGTCGTTTCGCTCTTGCTCCTAGCAGTTTTAGGTTGAAAACAAGTGAAGTCATACTTATAGGCGGATGGAAATGGGGGAAAGCAATACAAAGTATGGGGTTTATAAAGAATAAGAGTAGCAAGCGCCGGAATTGGACTGGACTAGTTGTTATCAGAATCGAAATCAGAGCTAGCAGGGGCTCAAACCGTAGATAGTAAATCGGACTCACCAGGTAGTTGACCTCACTTGTCCCGTTGCTTGCCTGCTTGGTGTAGCGGCAGATAAAAGGTAAATAAAGATACCTTTTTGCTCTAATTACTCCAATCAAACTACTGGAATTGCTACACGAAAACCAATTCTCAATAGCTAACCATAGTTAACGAGTGAAAGCGAAGAGCTGTAATGTATCTAGGGAGCGTAGTTAAGATATACAGGAGTGATTGCAGCGTAGTTAAGATATACAGGAGTGATTGATTGCCTGAGATACTAGAATCGAAATGTCGCTAATGAGCTCCGGGCTTACATAGGGTAGTGGCATACTTTGAGTTAGTAGTCACAGACCGATAGCTAGGAAGGGAGTATTTCAACTAACAAGTCAGAATAGTAGACAGTAGTGTTAGTTTGTTAGCAGAGGCCCACCAGACAGCATTCTGGATGTCACCTGGCAGCGCTGCCCTTACTTGCCCCTTGTATCTGTACTTGTCTCCTCCATCCCTTGTTGGATTCTTTCCTATTAGTGGCTGGCCCTATAGCTCTTAGTGCAATTCTCGTTGATATCGATACGTGAACTGAATAATAAATTTAAATATAAGTAAGTCAACTCAGAATCATAAGAAGGGGCCAGGTTCGAAAGTAACTATTGGAAGGATAAAAGTAGTTAGTTAAACTATATGCCTGACCTGGGTGGGGTTTGGTTCTCGTATTCCCTAGGTTGATTCTCCGGGGCAGTAGCTCAGCCTTGTTTGTAGTAGTTGGTTCCTATTGATAGCAGTAGCAGCCGCACTAGTCTCTTTCCCAGTCAGTAGTCCCGGGCAATGGTTCGATCCCAATAGCAAGTAGTTCTATAATTCAGGTAGGATAGGGCAGGCTAGCTTCTTTGATTAGATCCTTCTCTTCTAGTTGTGTGTTTGGGTAGCGTTTGTTTGTTTCTTATAGTTAGCAGCTCTGTTTTAGGTAGTAAGCCCGAGCTGTGTACAAGTAAGCCTATTTGCTAGTAGCTCCATTGCGAGAAGCCATAGTGCTAGTCTCATATGCCCAAAGCCGATTGTTGTTTGTAGCAGTGAAAACCTAGTTTGTAAGGCGAGTTCTGTTAGCAGTGTTTTCATCGCCTAGGTTGTTTATTCCTTATCAAAGCCTCCATCCAGTCTGAATTCTGACCCCCTACAGATATCAAGTCTCACTGTCCCTAGAGTGGGATTCTTTATTACTATATTTATTCCTAGAAGCATTAGTTACAATCAGATACTTACTTCTCTTGTCAGTGAATCAAACTACTGCCTCTAAGACAACAACTCGAAAGTACGCCTGTCCCCCGGACTCTTATTCTCCTACCCGATTGCACCTGCTCCTGACTTATAATCCTTATTCTTATCGAACTCCCTTTGAAAGACCTGCGCTCCTCTTACCAGTCCTATTTCTTATCCTTATTAATACTATCCCTATTATTAATGCTAGTAAATAGTACAGTACGTCGAGGAGGCTAAGAAAAGGTATGGTCTATAGTGTCCAGGAGAATGAAGCTATGAAGTGAGGCCGAAACTCCTACCGCCGCAAAGACATCAATTGAACTTATTCGTACAATAATGACTAGTCAACATAGGGGGAAGTCTACATTTGAAGCCTATGAACCGGGGGACAGCTGATATGGGAAAGTAGCAACACACTCTTTCTTAAGTGATCATCTTATGGATCGGATCTTATAACATAGAATTCAATAAAGGACCTGGGCCTAGAGCTATGAGTAGCAGCCTTTGAAATGTTTGACATAATGAAAAGAAGGCAAAGAGACGAGTAACGACCAAGCCACTACTAGACAAGCAACTACCAAACTCGAACTACAAGAACAAAAGGAGCAAGCGCAAGCCGCACTAAGTAACTCCAAAGAATGCATTTGTTAATGCTAATTCCCGAGTGATGTCTTCTAGCGTCAGTCAGTCCTGTGCGCGCGGGCGGGTAATAATTGAGTCGTAGTAGGGGCGTGAACGAGCTCTTGAGCCAGGCCGGGCTATGAATTGCACTCATGGGTATAAGAATCCAATACGAAACTATGAATTAAAGTAAGAAGTCAGGATACCGACCAGGATACCAACCTAGCATACAAATAATGGAAAGCAAGAGAACAAGTAACTACTAAAGCCAATACAACTCGAAAGTAGGCAAGTAAGCTCTTAAAATGAAAGCACGAATTGCAGAATGAGAGCCCGACCCGTGACTCCTAGTTATTGGAATGAAGGTGGAGCATAAGAATGAGATGCGGGAGCACAAGAAGTAGATAGGGCCCCGCAGAAGAGAGAATAAAGTCAGTAATTAGAAATGGAGATTAGAAGTAAGGGAAGGGGAAGGAGAAGTAGTCCAGGGCGAATAGTCGTAAAGAATTGATTCGTAGGGGCGTAGTTTAGCTCTTAAGTAAGGACACCGACACCCGGGCCCGCATAAGCAACAGAACTAACCAGCAGGGAGTATAGCCGCCCTATCGATCTCATTACAGGCCGAGTCTGACTCTTTAGCTCCACCACTATCAACTAGGAATGGGCACCGGACACCATGGCACCTAGCCCCGCAATAGAAGTTAGGAGTTTCGTACTTGAATCAGACTGAAACGGATGAAACCAATGCAGAGCTTGTATATACAGCTAACTCATGTAAGGCAGACAAAAACTAGAACTCATAAACCTAAGAGCGCTGAGGCAGAGGAAAGAAGGCAGGCGTGGGTGGTTGCTTTCTTATTGATAGGGGAAGCCGTCTTGTTGTGTTGTCCTTCTCTTCTTTGGATGTCCCTGTTGAATTACTAGTTAGTAGCTACTAGATGTGGGATCGTATCTCAATTCTCCTAATACGGCTATGTCCTACTGCTTATAGGACTTCACTACGGTACCGGATACTTTAACTGCGTGCTCATAGTCTCTTACTTGCTTCTTTCAATCCGCTAACTAGAATCGAGCTAGCGCTTCTCTTAACACTTACTTCAATACTTTTAATACATACTAGTGAGAACCAACCTCACAATACGGAATACACCTTACTACTAATAAGGCTTTGGTGCTAGGCGGGGGGTTATGAGACTGCGACTACGCCCCCAGAAACAGAACATTGTAACTTACTGACAAACAGGCTATAACCACTACCTATAAGACCTGCTTACTGGACTATTAACCTTGCTTGCTTGGTTCGAACTTACTTATCTATAGCAACAATAGGAATCACACCATTGCTAACAAGGCGGACGCTCTGGGATACAGACAATGGATACGGAATTCAATAAAGTAGTAGTAACTCCGTGGTGTGGTTGGGAATATGGACTTCAACTCGAACAGTGGACTGATAGGATTTGGATCGCGAGTCTTCAGAATGTCCAGAGAGGTGATTTTCAGACTCACTCAAGCATGGACGCGGAAGGGACAAATGAAAGTATGGCGCCCTATCCTGGAGGGCTTAGTTGCTAAACTCATAAGCAACAATGAAATAAGTAGTGGTGGACTCCAAAGGCAATAAGGCTTGCTTGTCTTCGTTTAAGGCTCGAGAGCAGTGGCGTTAGTTTTCTCAGTACTGGTTGAATTGCTGTTTTTGAGTTAACATATGAGAATTAGAAGCTGGCTTCTTGGTTATGAGTATACGTCTGAGTAGTGCGGGCTCCAGTCATGTTAGCACGAATTCGATTCTTTGTATTGGTACTGGCATTATAGTATGTCTCGGCTCTATCCTTGTGCTAGTTAAGCTATGAGAAGCGCTAGGGTATTCTTTGACTGTGGGGGGCGCTAGGGTATTCTTTGACTCCGTATAGTAGTTAGTAGTCGTTTGGTTACTCGCACTGAACCTATGGAATACAAGTAAACAGTAGAAGAATCCGAGGTGAGATACAGCTTCAAAGGAGTAAGCGGAAGGCTTTCTTTTGGGCGACTTATGACCCACGCGTTTCATTCTCTTTGCTTTGCGCAGAGGTGTGTTCCAATCTTTATCATAGAATGAGTTTTGTGGCGCTCGTTGAATGTTCTACGGGTAATGCCCCCATCGGCATATGGAACGAAACCACCCTGCCTATATTGCTTGTATCAATAGTACAGTACAATAGGTAGCATCAATACAAATACCATTTATATAACATATTTGAATGAACAACCAAGCAAATCAGCACAGCACTAAGACCAAACCCCTAATCAACCTTAGAGAGAAGAATCCGAGGCCCCACCGGCCTTGACTTTCTTATTGTCCATACCTGCCTAGACCAGTTGCTCATACCTTTACCTCCACAGAGCTATCCTACCGGTGCTTTATTGAAGACCATACCTTCGTCCTAGATCGATGCACATAACGACTACGACTATTGGGGAACGGCATCGACACTTGATTGAACCAACCACATCGACAGACTTATTTTTTGCACTAGGAGATATTGATTGATGTCACTTTCGGGCTGAGCTACGTTACTTTGAGGTGGAGTTCCCTAAAACATCTTTGTTGTTGTTGCTCGCCACACAGAGGTTATAGCTTGGACGGTTGCCCGAAGCCTATGTGACCTTCGGAGCCAACGTGTCTTGGCCCTTGGCGGCCATGCCATTCCCTGGCTACTAACTAAAGGTCTCCTACTGCTTTATCTCATTCCCTGTGCTGTTACTTTGACTCTGACACGATTCCCTTACGGAGCCTCCGAACCAATTGTTCCATTCTCATGTTACAATTACCATTATCCTATTACTTAGTTATTTGTCCGCTTGGCTATATGGACTACGTCGTTTACTGAAGTTGTGTTGCCTGTTAGCACTAGCCTATGCATGTTATATAGAGCATTGGCAAGCTAAGAGACAGTAAAGACATACTTATGTTGGAGATGAAGCGGAAGAATAAGATGGAGCAGGTGCAATCGATTCCTAAAGTTACGACGTTACTTACCTTGGAGTGGAGTGGGTCGTAGCTGTTTACCCTACTATACTAGCTACGTTCGTTCTTGTGCGAAAGTAATCTGCAAGCGATTCTTCAAGTGTTTACGACGAAGCGGGAAGGGATAACTTTTCTCATGTCCACGGAGCGGTGCGGGGGTCTGTCACTGGACTACTATATTACGATTATTATTAACATAAACTAACAACATTACTAGATTCTTATTATTAACATAAACTAACAACATTACTATATTCTTATTATTATTAACATCAACAGTACTTACTTAACTATATGATTATTATTAACATCAACATTACTATATTATTATCATTATTAACATCAACATTACTATATTCTTATTATTATTAACATCAACAGTACTTACTTAACTATATTCTTATTATTATTTATTTGGTTCTGTTCTCTTGTTATTGATTGGATTATCTTACTATCTTGTTCGATTCTCTTATTCCCAATTGTTCCATTCTCTAAGTTATGAGTTGGATTACGGATGATGTGTTCAAGGCTATAGTCCTGTTGTCATTGGTTCCAGAGCTCAGTGATAGTAATAGCATAATTAATTAATATATCATAATAGAATGGATTCCAACCTCAAGTAAGTTATCGTCATTGGTTCCAAAACAAACAAAGTAATAGAATTGCCTTGCCCGGACCGGAGTCCTATAGTGGAGTAGGTGGGCCTTCTGCTTTTTGTTACAAATACAAGAAAGACCCTGGATACAATCAGGGTAGCCTCGTTCCATATGCTGATGGAGTTGGTATGATCCCCTGCCCACAGAGCTAATTCTTACATCCAAGAAAATTCCCACAGAGATGGGGCCTATATCCAAGAAAATGCCCACCCACAGAGAAATTCTTACATCCAAGAGCATAGCTGATTCTTTTAGTGGGTTCTCTATGTCTATGTCAAGCTGGCTTCCTATTGTTAGTAGGACCTTTTATGACCTCTTACCGGCTCCATCAATCTTATTCTTTCTGATTTTCCTGGGGTCAGTGCAAGTCCTGTTCAGATTCCATCAATCTAGGCTAGGAATAGACACTTTCAACAGTTAGTGAGCATTGAATCACATTCTTCTGGTCTGAATCAATATAAATCATACCTCCGGGGACAAGCAAACAAACTTTCGTTAGTCGGATAGGATGCATTTATCACTTACGTTAGTGGGATGCATTTCATTTGTTTTTTCATTTCCCCTACGCGCAGAAGATAAGTTAGAAAGAAAAGAAAAGAGGTAAGTTGTATTAGGGAGGTGGGATGCGGGCAGCAGCAGCAGCTATCCCTTAATTTGCTGGCCATCTTTGATTAATTTTTTCTGAGGAAGGTAAGTCGATAGAACGAGTAGACAGTAAGCCATGTGGCTGCACTGATAGTAACTTTCCAGTTTATGAGCACTTTACTTTAGCCATGAGGTTATCGTCGAAAACTTTGCGCTCCATCAAGGGAAAGACAAGCCAAGCCTCATTCACCAGTAGACCAAGCCAAGCAAGCCTTATCAATTCCACAAATTGCCATACAAAGTTGCTTATGATCCTGTCTTTCTTTACTGCCCCACAGACTTACTACCCTATCCCAGCTCTTCTTCTTTAAACACTCCCGAGCGCTTCCAAACCAATACCTTTCTTTGTACTTAGAATCTTGCTGTCTCGACTTTTAGCCTCTATCTAATGTCTCCGATTGTTACTTAACTTGTAAAGCAAGCTTGGGATTGAGTAAGAGCTTAGCTCCCCTCCGTTTAGTTCACTAGCCGCTACCACTCTTTTAGGGCAAAAACCATATTACTTTTAAATTTCCCTTTATCGCTGTTGGTTTCAGTGCTCAGTCAACATAACTCTTCTTACTTTGACTGACAAACATAATGAAAACCCGCCTACACGACTAGAAAGAAAATACTACTATGCTACTATATAGAGTTCAATTACGAACTGCCGGCTATGATTCACCATACTCAAAACTAGACCCCCTTACGAATCAAACCGAATGAAATAAAAGTTAGTAAGAGGCCCGAAGCGAGTCATATTCTTATAGGAGAACAAAAGCTGCCTTACATGATTGAGGTAAGCAGCGGAGGAGTTTTAAGGTAAAGGGAAACAGATCGGGAGACAGGAATGGTAGACCCGAACCTAGGTGTTGAAGTGAAAAATGGAGTAGGGTCCCCAAGGTAGTAAACCTGAGATCAAGGAAGAGTAGCCTTGAGGTAGGCAGTGGCAGGCCAGAGGACAGGGAACATCGATTTGATTTGGATATCCATTAGTTGTTGACTTAGATTCCTTTCTTGCTTTCTGACTTATGATAAATGGAACTAGGGCTGGGGCAAGACAGTACTTTGCTATACTAAGTTCAATGCTCTTTCCTTTTTTCATGATTCTAGGGCAGTTAGCTGAATCTGGTAGTTAATAGTTGCTTGGTGGGCCGAGTTTAATTTCTTATGCTTCTGTGTTTCATTCCCCGATGGACTATACTATTTCTAAGTCAGCCCTAAAGTTCCGTAGGCTTCCTCTAACCAATGGGTGAAACTCTTTTATTTAGACTTAAAAGACAGGAAAGCGAGAACGAAAGTAAGGAAATACAGAATGGATGTAAGCAAAGAGAGGGAGTTCTTTCGGCAGCAGGAAAGATGGACAGTTATCCACCGCCTACCCTAACTTAGAACCTGTATTTTGCCCTTCCTTTTCTCTTACTTAGAAGCCATATATATATACCCTTTTTCTGACTTAGAACCCTCTATTATCTATTATTAGTAAAGTATTATCCATTATGAGTAAAGCGCCGCAACTGTTCTTCTCTTTCAACCACTTTATTGGACTTATGGGCCTTATAGTTTTATAGGGGGTAAATCGAGAATTGTAACACACAAAATGTAGCAAACCATAAAGGACACGACACGAATCTCATTCATTTGTTGTGCTATACTTTATTCTTTCCTTAGGTGCACCGAGCGAGCACACAACTCAGAGTTTCTATTATTTTATATGAATCCATCCGGCGAAGAATACCAAGACAGCTCTGTAGATTGAAACATGGGTTTCCTTGCATTGAGTGTTAAAAAGACCGACCGGCCGCAACTTGGTGTTTGTTTTTCAGCATCCCCTGCGCTTTGGCTTGTAAAGCTGATCCGAGGCACAAGATAGAAATAAATGGAGTTTTTTGGCGCCCTCCCTTTCTTTCGGATGGTTTTCGTGAGCCGCCGTGCCGTTCCGTTCCGCAGTGGAATTCACTGTCAATGAGACACCTGTTTTGCCATCTGTACTCTCGAAAACCTATCGGATATTTTGCAGCATAACCTAGCTCCTTTCCTTAAGAAAGATATAAGTCGGATTTGAATAGTAGCCCGATTTCCTTATTCTATTCTTCCAGTTTTTTTGCTTAACTTATATCCTATGTAACTCTATAGTCCCCTTTAGGATCTCTCGCTCTATTCTCTGTCTGTCTATATTACTACATAGGAGAGGAGTACAAATAGTAATTTTAGTGGAAATCAGTTTCGACTACAATTGATCCACCCAGAAATAGGCCGAGGGCGGCGGAGAGTTTACTTACATAGCGGAAGTCAAAGTTCCAGCTTTCGAAATTGCCTCAAGGATATCAACCCTAAGGTTTCTTATATACTCTGTTTGTTTTGAAGCCGAAAAACCCAATGAGTCATACTCCTATTTAGGGAATCTTTTCCATTTATATTTGAATCCCTACTTCCTGCTCCGTCTGCTACTACTATGAATGCTCTGTCTGCTACTACTATTAAATTGATTATGATTACATTATAAATTGATTATGATTATATTGTTCTATTCTATATTATATTGATATGTCTACTTATAAGTCAAATCCAATAGTAATATGAGTATATGGGTGTACATTTCTTTCTGGAGATTGGGGCAAAGGGAATGTCTATTGACTCATTCCGCTGGGATTCGCGAAAAGCATTACTTTATTTCGCTAGAAGGATAGATATATGCACAAACAAAGGAGGGATTTCGTTCTATAGCTAAAGATCATAGTGGTTTTGTTGTGGAATTATGAGTGTTTTTTGAATTTGCTTTATGCGGTTAATTCTGATTACCTAAATAGATTCGTTGATTGTGAAGAGTTCGGATTCCCCCGCTAGAACATCCCATATCTTATGCCCTTTTGTGAGAGCAAAGGAAGGCCTCTTTCTCTAAGGAATGGGGTTAGGTTAGTTCTCAAGTTTCAAGTTAAGTAATAAAGGCGACTATCATTAGATGCTTCATTCGAATTCCTTTCTGTTCGCTCGCCCGCAGATCAATTCGTAGCTCTTTCCTTTGATGTGGAAATAATAGTGTATGTAGTTCCACAGATCCACTCGCCAATGGATTCCCGAGATAATGAATTCTCCATATACCAGCTAAGCTCACCAATATGTATATAAATCTAAAGTTAAGCATACCGAGCCGAGAGAAAGAGCTGAACAGAACTGGAACTCGTATGAAGTACAATGTGCTAAATAAGGGAAGGGTGCTTTGTTACTTTCTCATCCATATATGTAGTGCAATACTATGGATTTTCTATCATATGTCTACAACACTTATTCTTCTCAATCATAGACTACACTAGACCCGCTAATACTCTTTTTCTTATGGAGTCCCGGTCAACATAAGGAGTTTTCTTTTCTTTCTTTGCCAGTTGCGCTAATGTAATGATAAGGGTTTATATGCCGACATTCGTGATTAAAGAAAGGCTCTCGCAAGGAAGTGGAAGCAAGATCTTTCTAAGAGGCAACAGGATTAGCAGTTGACAAGTTCGTCAGCTACAAGCGGGTCTTCCTTCCAGGAGAGGCGGCTGGGGGTAATAATATAGTAAAGGTGCGCGAGCAGAGCAAGCAGAATTGCCAGTGTCCGTGATTGTTGACCGTGCAGTGTCAGTCCCATTTCAATGATATTCTGTTCTGTGCTCTCAATCAGCAAGCACCATTATAGGTAAAGGAAGAGGTGAATCAACAAGTTCCGGGAGGCTAGTGAAGAATCAGTATCAAGATAATAATGAGTATAATTGCCTGTTCCAGTTGACCACTAAAATCAATGGTAAGAGGGAAAGTGGAAAAAGGTTTGTTGATTGCCCCTTGATTATTGCCTTCTTTTCTTAAGCTAATGCAGTTCCTGTTCCAGTTTATAAGAAGCAGGTTTTGTCCACAATAGAAGAAGAGGAAAAAGTGAGCAAGCAGTGCGGGCGCTAACGGAGTTTGTAGCCGAGCGCAGCTTATAAGCACTCTTTAAAGCTAACGGGTCAGTGCGAAAGTGAGCTACAAGCGCAGCGAGAAGGAATTATTACCTTTCATCCGTGTTGTCAACTCGAGAATTAGCAGCGGATCCTCACGCGCGAGTGTTAGCAGCAGAATTGCCTAATTGTCTTTTTGTTCGTTCGTCTAGTTCGAATGTTGTCTATGAGATCAGCATTGGCAGAGTGGGTTAAACAACGCATAAGGAAAGGCGGCTACTATTGGATTGGGGTCCTGCTATCGCTCCTTATCGGCTATAGTTCAAGTTAGACTTTCATCCCGAGGTGAAGTTTCCGGTTATGAAGTAGAAGTCGAGTTTTCCCATTGTGCGAGTGCACCCTTCGCCTCAATTCCCTCTTCAGCGCAAAGTATATATTATCTTTCATAAGGATCTGGCTTTGATGCCCTAACCCGTTTCAGTTGAAGTTGAATCCGTGTCGACGATATAATCATAAGTGTTTCAGGGACAAGTGGTTTTAAGACATAGGTTTTGTATGGATCTTGGTAATTATGGAATCTGAGGTGTTGACTTCGGCTCAACTAATCAATTCATTATTTGTTTGCGACTAAGAATAAATGAATATGTTTTCCTGAAGACTGCCCACTTATGGTTAATGCTCATTGAGTTAGAAGGGAGCTCGATGGATTCATAGAAGTATTCACAGCAGCTAGAGAGAGCTAGATTCATAGAAGTATTCACAGCAGCTAGAGAGAGCTAGATTCATAGAAGTATTCACAAGGGTGCAAGTCATCGAGTTACTGAAGCTTACATAGGAGCTCCTTTCCTGTCTGCACATTTAGGCAAAGAATCTCTCCCGCAACAAACAAAAATAAGCTAGAAGCTAGGCACCATGTTAGATAAGAGACGAAAGTCAAAGAATATCAGCCAGCAGCCTAACCCTAGACTCAATCTCAACCGCGCGCTCTACCCAATTTCATTCAATTGAAAAGAAGATATCTCGATAAGTTCGAAAAGAATCCATCTAAAAACTATGATAATGAAGTAGTAAACAATACAACAGCATAGCTCTTTTTCTTCAAAACGAACTCCTGACTCTTTTCTTTAAGAGCTTAGAAAGAGTGGGAAAGAGATAGGAAAAGAATAATAATCATTCGATAGATATAGTAAACTGACTTCTCTGTCTATTAAAACAAAACTGGGTTGCTACCTTTTTTACCGGGGCTAAGTAGACAAGTAACTACTAATGTTACGCTAAGGCGAGTTTTCCTGTGTAGCTAAGGAGTCAAAGTGAAAAGATAATTCCCAATTGGCCCTTTAGGAGGGAAAAGAAAAGGACTTGGCTATCAAAAATCCCGGGAAAACGATAATTTCTAATTTATCTTAACCCGGCAATGAAGGCAAACTCGGTTGCTATCAAAAAACACGGGAAAACATCAAAATACAATTTCTTTTCACCTCGCTATCAAGGGAAATGCCAGTGCTATCAAAAAACCCGGGAAAACATCAAAAGTCAGTCTGTTTTGGCCCAGCTATGAAGGAAAATCAGGTTGCTGCCTTTTTTGCCGGGTTTCCATACTTTTCTTTGACTCTTCCGCGTAACTCTTTCAGCTTAGCTATACTCTCTGGTGCCGGTGCCAAAATAAAAGAATAAAAGAGAAACTATGAATAATAATAAATATGTTCTCGTGTAACATAACAATAAATGATAAAAGAAAGAAGAGAACTGGTGCTAACACGGCTTGCTAACAGGTCTTCCTTTCTGTGGCTCCTGATCTAGATCTTGCTTTGCTCTACCACATCTAGCCTATATCTCGAGCCTACATCTTCTTACCCCATAGAAGTATTGCTTTGCTGGCTTGAAACCTGTAGCTATCCTAGCGCCTCTAAGATGATAACTCGAAGCGGGGGGCCGATAAAAGAATTGGGGCATATAATACTGGGGCGGGCACTGGGGCAAACAGGGCCTTCACTAGTTAAATAGGACTGAACCGGCGAATGAAAAGAACGATACCAGCAACAAACAGAAAAAGCCTGAATCAGTGCACCGACACCCAAATCTGTTAGTTTTTCTCTTCTACTTACTTGTTGAATTCTGTCCTAGCTCGGTAGGATAACCTAGAATCAATGACTCTATGATGGATGAAACAAATATTGGTATTGAGTTTAAGAAGGAGCGGTGGGCTAACGAGCAAGGCTTTTCGTTATGGGGATCTAAATACGGCTTGGGGGCAGCGATGGATACAGTAAGGCTCGGGCAGCGGTACAAGACAAAAGGGTGGGCTACTGGGCTTAGTTCCGTCTTTGTGCACAAGGTGATGGGTTTTGTTTTAATTCTCTTACTTGCTTGTTTGATTCCTTCCAGCAGTAGATCCATTCTTTTGTGCCCTGGTTCCAGTTAAATGTTGATTAGTACCGGCGAAGGTCTTGTTAGAAGTAGTTCCTTCTGACTTAATAATATCATAAGAAAAGATAGTCAATGGTCGGCTGTTCCATTCTATCTATATAGTAGAGGAATCGGGCTTAACTACAGCAAAGCAAAGATCAGTGTCAGCAGAGCGGACTGATAGTAAGGAAGAGCAGCCTTGTTATTAGTAGGGGCATTCCCCTTTTCTTGTTAGGGGCCTCAGAAGCAAGCAGGTCTGTTTGTCAGCAGCTCCACTCTTTTGCTTAGGGAAACCAGTCTGCCAAGACAACTACACAAAGGCAGGCAAGCGACTCCACAATACCATAAGAATAAAGTAACAGACGAACAAGACTGACTACTTAACACACATATTTAGTTTAGTCCTCTGTCTTACTAACAATAGACCCCCTTACTTCTTTTTAGACTGACTTTCCTGACTTTAAGTTGGTATTTGCCCCATCAGTCTAATACAACCCATGCAAAAAGAAAGAATCTCGGTTTAACAATGGAGAATCTGCCCGCTGATAGATAAGAAGCACCCCCGAAACCAAGCTTGAACTACTAACCTTGGATCCTGGTCCTACTGCCCGACATGTCTTTAATTGAGTTGTGGTCTTCCCTTCCCAGCCAGCTATTGGTCCGTCCCCACTGCTCCTTGAACTCATAATATAATAATAATCATAGATGGGATACAGGACGTGGTTAGTGAGTCTCAGATTGGAGCTAATGTCGACGATACTCAAACTATAAACAGGTTCTTTAGCTACTCTGACGCATCTCATACTCATACAAAAGAGTTACGCGGCGGCCGCCAAGCTACTTCTAAGGAGTTGAGTTGAGGCATCAAACTCAAAGCCGGGAAACCAACTAATGAATTAGTTTCTTTAGCTACCGGTCTCAAAGCTGTCCTTCCCTTCTTCGATGCTAAGACCACTGGCCGGGATCCTTACTTTTGAGCTGGAGTATTCCTTTACTTGCCCACTTGCCTACTTGCTACCAATTCATAGGCTCATTTGCCCTACCCTAAACGAATTTGAGCAATCTTACTCAACAGGTAGTCCACCAACTACTTAATTTTAACCTTCCACTACGGGAACAACATGGGTCTCCCGCTACTACAAATCAAACTTATACTCAACTCATGTTAATCCGGATTGAACTAATGCCAGCAAGAACTCCGCTAGTGCTTATTTATAGGATTGCATCAACTTATAAAGAATTACTAGCTGCCCGGTAAGACCTTAGCGCACAACTTAGACTTCCTTAATGCTCTGATTGATGAGGCTGCCCTTCCTAGGGTTTCACTCACCTGTCAATCAACCTGCCCGGGCTTACTTCTAGCCTCTAACTACCCATTTTGATTCTGTAATTGCTCATTGGTTTTCTTGCTTCTGAGTTTTACCCCCTTAGGCTACTGATCCAAAATATGTATTCCACAGGACTAGGCTCTTGCCTTTCACTCTGAGTTTCCCGTCTTTCTGTTTTTCTCCTTAGTAAATGGGTGAGGTTTAATGACAAAACACTGACTTAGGACTTGTTCTACTGGCACCTAAGCCAAGCCTGTCATCCCTAACTCCTATTCTAACTGCCCTTGCTTTTGGCCTGATGCTGCACATCGCTAAATTCGCCAAGCTTAGACTAGACGTAAGACTGAGCGCGGCAGCTCCATACCTAAACCATGCTTCCTTATTTTAGGATCTATTCTTTACATCGCTAAAGAACGGCACAGCTAACGACTTCAACTCTAACTATAGAATTGAGTTAGGGCAGTGAAGTTGTAAACACGAGAATAGGAAGCCCGCTTGACATAGGCATAGAGAATGAGCGCTACTATACTATACTATAAGAATGAGCTCCGTTTGGCGGATCAACCAACCCTATAATCATAATACGCAACTCCCCTACGATATTGCTTGTATCAATAGCGTCACAGCATATGGAACGAAGCTACCCGCTTGTATCAAGGCAAGGGAAGTAAACTCTTTTTTCTTTCTAGAGGAATCCCAGGTGTCATAGCAAAACGAACCTACTACAATAGCAAAACGAACCTACTACAATAAGAGTAAATAAGAGAACTCAATAGTAGTGTATGTAGTTGTTTAGTACAAAAATGGAGTTTCTTTTCTCATTGAACCAGCTCCTGCGCGGATGTTCCGTCCTCTTCTTTCTTTGTATTTGTTGCAGAATCCATACCATTTATAACTTCAATTAGGATCCCTTGCCGAGACGGGACAGAATTAACGGAATTAGTCTAGGAGTCAAGACTTCCCCCGGAAAACCTTAATCGATACCCGGAATCACACTCACCGGTCCATGAAACAAGAAAAAGTTTAGTGTAAACTCATAAGCTAAGAGCAAGCATTAGTTATTTGATATCGTATCAGTAGTTATAGGTATCGGCATGAAACAAAGAATAGATAAGATCAGGTCACTAACCACACGTAGGAAAGTTAGAATGGATTAGTACAACAACAGATCAATCTAACTATGGCAAAAGCAAGACAGAAACTTGATAGTCACAATTCCACTACTATATAGTAAGGATGCATCGGTACCGCGCATATAATAGACAGCTTGACAGCTGACCTTACTCATACCTTTCACTCTGCTCCATCTTATAACAACATATGTATTCCCTATCCTTTCTCTAACTCATACACGCCCCCGGTGCTGTCACTCTTGTAATTTTTTGTAAATGAAATTCTTTAAACACTGCTAACAATGCTCTAACTAATGCTGGAGGAAATGTCACTCGATAACCTACTCCTATTATACCTTATTATTAGCATGCCCCTCCTCGCTTCTAATCCTTTTATAATACGGAACGGTAGTATACTTACTTGCCGTGCTGTCCTCTCTTGCAGCGTGTCTTGACGGGTAGTATTCCAAAATCGAATATGGTGCCGGAGTGTTCGATTCCCCATCACAGTAGTGTTAGACTCATGGAAGCTAAGAGAAGGTAGAGAAAGTGATGTCATATCAATAACCGACACAAAAGCAAGTCCTGGTTACTTCGAGTTAGGAGCGGAAGAGTTAAACTAAAAACAAACTAGGCATTTAAGGCAGGGTCGAACTCCAGTCGAGTAATAAGGAAAGTGAGATCTAGATGAAGGTAGGGCAGGCTAACAGACAAGATACAGATGTAGATGTCGGGCAGCAAGAATAAGAAGGTAAATTCACAATTTCCGTAATAAGGGTTGGCTCATGGGCATATAAAGTAAAGCCAGATCCGAGGTTAGGAAGGGCAGGCTAGCTTCTGTGCTTCATTCCGATGCTTTACTTTAGCTTAGGTCTATTACTTAGGAGTCCAATGACTAATCAATCTTATCACACGACAAACATATTCTAAATGGAGACGAAAACATATTCTAAATAGAAAACACATATTCTCCAGTTTGGTTGGTTTACTGACATTTCATTATTATATGAGAATAAATAAGGCAGTGCCCTAATAGCAACGGGCTTCTAGTTCGAGACCGATATCCCCTTCTTTCTTTTATCGTTATAATGTAACAATTCCATTCTTTCTTTTGTGTTACTCAATTCTTTCTTCTTTGTTTTCTGTATCTACTAACTTGGTCTTGGTATTGGTAGTTTCTTTCTTATGTTGGTACATTGTTTTGGTATACTTACTGATGGGTTTGATTCCCGGTTTCCAGTGAAAGCATTAGAAACACCAGTTCAATTCCCGTTTTCATATTAAATAAAAGTATAGCTTACTTGTCTTGTGAACCGCTAGTTTAGCTACGCTCTTTCCCACTCTTTTGGTATATGATACGATGGCTAACAAACCAGATTCCCACTCTTTTGGTATATGATACGATGGCTAACAAACCAGATTTTAGATAAGTAATGCAAGTTTAAGAGTCAAGAAAGACAGACTCAACCCTACTTCGAGATGCGACATCTTTGGTTTGCTTCTGTTGTTTCAGCCTAACCTAATGAGTGCTGGATTAATCTAATGAGTACTGGATCAATTCCTTATCCATCTTTTACTACTGCCTACGAGCTTGTCTTTCTTTTGCTTACTTTTTTATTACTATCCTACCTATCATTTGCTCGATAAGAACTGGTGTGGTGGACTCGGCGCTTAAGAGAAGAGATAGATAACAATGAATGAAAAGTGTAAAGTGTAGCTCCAGATTCAATAAGTAGAGTTCCAGAAGCAACAAGCTATGTAAGTGCAAGGGCTTTCAACCCATCTTTTTAGTCTTTTAAGCCCGGCTTTCCCGAGTAGTGGTGAGGATGTGTGCAGGCACTAGGATATAAAGTACAAAAAGATGTTAGACTCAATTTAATGGAAATCCAGGTGTTTTGCCTTTACCGAGTCAAGTTGTGGTCGGCCTCTTGTTGGTAATATAACTCAACTTATTGTCCTATCTTCTGAAGTGCAGTGCACATTATACGAGTCTCCTTACTCTGGGTTTATACGAGTCTCCTTACTCTGTTGATGCTGCTGATGCTGCCGTTGCGCGTTGTTTGTTGAGCTCCTGTTTTATAACTATTAACTCGTCAGTGAGGCAGTAAAGTAATATTTAGATAAGGGAGTGACATACTTATTCATATATAGGGGAGCGTTGTACTCAAACAAGAGATAGGGAATTTAGATCATTAGTTTTAGTTTCAAGGTAAGGAAGGGCAGACTGAGTCTACTAATACGGATGTGAGGTCGGCTAGGCTGTCTACTAATACGGATGTGAGGTCGGCTAGGCTTACTCATTTTTTGTTACAAGTATTGGCCCTATTCTTGTTAGCCACTGAAGGAACCTAAACCCGTAAAGAGGAACCTAAACCATGGGCATCTAGGTGGGCGGTGGCAGTTTGAAACAGTGGATAGGGGATGTGACTAGTGAGTAGGGCATGGAAGCAAAGAAGTAAGGCTTAGCGACTGTGGCGAGGAGATACACTTTCAAGGGAAATCAAAACCTATCTTCTTTAACGGATGCCTTTGCTTTGATGCTTTAACTATTGATTCTCATAATCCGGAATAAAGGATGTCAACATTGGTATGGCTTAGCGCATCTAGCTACTGCCTTTAAGAAGCAAACTCTACATTAAGGAACGAACCTACACTCGAAAACAAACTAATGCTTTACCACATCTACTGACGATCAGACTTGAGCTACTAAATCAAAGGAATGACACACGGAAGTAGTAATTGAAGAAGTAACAATCAAACTATAAAACCAGAATTCCGCTAAGACATATGAACTTCACTTTCAAGGCGTAATTGAACTCCGGATTAATTGAACTCCGGATAATGAATGATCTCTGTAGCCCCTACCCTTGCACTCGTAGCTTAAACACTCATCAAATGGAACTCCGCGGCGCCAACAAATGTAGCGCAAGTAAAGAATCAATCATAGGATTAACAAATGGAATCCGAGGCTGAAGCTATAGATGATAGATCTGGGCCAGGCGCTCTCAACTCTAAACTATGAGCTCATAAGTGTAGGATGCAAATCGGAAAAAGACTCAACAGTTGCTTGTCGACACTCCTTAATAGAAGTCTGTCTTACTTGCTTAGGGTTCGCTCTTGAACTCCTTACTAAAATGACGTATTGCACCTATGAGTATTAGCCTGTCTTTCCTTACCTGCAAACTGATGCTAATGTAAAGCGGACGCTCCAACCCGCAAATAGGAACCAAAGCAATTAGGGCCTGTCGGCATTGGATCCTTTTCACTGCAGCATTGGATCCTTTAGTTCAGCCTTGAGCCTGTCGCTCTTAACTACCCTTTTCACTGCAGCATTGGATCCTTTAGTTCAGCCTTGAGCCTGTCGCTCTTAACTACCCTTCTGACTATCAAACAAAGTTTTAGTGCTGCTACTCCTGTCTTTGATGCTTACTTTGTTGCCCATTAGTCTGTTCTGTGACTAATACCAATAGGACTTTCGCTACTGATCCCAAGGCCCCCTACCTTCATTCCGTAGTTAATGATCTCAAAGCTGTCTTTTCCGCCCCCAGCTCTTCGGCTGTTTACTTGCATTCTATATCTCGTGTTGGAGCCCTAGCCCTTGGGTCTGTTAGCCCCCACCCCATTTCTATGATTATAGATAGCATAGTTGATTCCTTATTCTTATAGGTAAGGTAGGCACGAGTTGAATTACCTGTCCCAGAGTATAGTCGAGTTGGCATAGTCTTGTTAGCAGCAGTTCGAGTCACCCGGGCAGGGCACTGTTGTATTCCTTTTCTAAGTAGGTGGATTCCCTTCGGCGTGTCAATCCATTGGAGTTTGGCCGGCTGTTAGTTTGATTCACTAGGGAGTGTCCTACGTCTTAGACCCAGTCTTGTAAGCCTATGAGCGAGCCCAATAAGGAGAGCAAGGGACAGTACAGAGAATGAGAGCAAGTAGGGAAGGGCTTGGGTTTCTTGTATAAGTATGAGTAGCACCTCTTAAAAGCACTAAGTGATAGGTTAAGTGTCAAGGTAGTAAGCCTGCTAGTTAGTAGTTGAGTCCATTATTGGTTAGTCGGGGAATCCCCAGTGACTAGTGAAGGCTGGCAGTGAAAAAAGCATCAAAAACAGCGGTTTCAACCTCACAGTTTACAGTTGGATTCCTTAAGTAATAAGTCTAAGGTGTTTGTGTTTCAAAAGTCAGGCTAGTGGAAAGGGTAGTAAGAATTGGGCGAGGGAGCGACATACTTACTTAAGGAAGAGGGTAGCGAGCTGAAAGCAGGAGATTCAACTGGTACTGATGAGATTGATATCACTACTAACAGGAATTCGACTACTACCTATGCGCCTCTGCTCGTATTCTATCTACCTTTACTTCGAGCCTTACTTCTTAGTTAAAGAGTCGGATATATATGACCTTAGAAGTAATAGTCGAGGTCTGGTTTCCTTGTTTCAGCCCAATGACCTTACTTTCTTTCTTTAAGACTTAGTTAATGTTCGTTCTAAGACTAAGTTCCCGGACGCTCCACTAGATGTGTTTGTTTCTCGGGATACCTGCCTGTCTGGGCGAGCTCTAATACTAAATAGTAGCATAGCAGTGGTAAGACTAATATAAGTTGTTTTTGCAGAATTAGACAAGTACTAGTAGGGATCGTACTCAGAATAAGGACTATATACACCTTGGCCAGAATACAAAGAGAAACTATGGCACCGACCTCCTGAATTAGAGATTTATCCCTCTAGTCTTACGCTCTTTACTTTAACTCCTAGGTGATGAACCATAAGACTGACTAGTTTATCGGCGGGCACTCCCATACTAATTCATTGAATCCTGACTTAAGAGTTGTTGTAGGCACTAGTGTAAGGGGCAAGTAGCGTAATACTTTCCTACTTGACTAGTTTTATTTACTTAGCTTAGTTTCTATATTTATACTTGTCTATCCTGGTCGGATCCTAGCTTCTTAGATAAACTCTATCTCCCCTTGTTATCGTTCTTTTGCTAAAGACTTTGGTTCTGACTTTCCTGTGGTGGACCTAAGCTAGCTTTAATGGCTACATCAGCCTATAGCCCTAAAACTGACACCATGGCATCTAAACTCCTCTGCTTTTAAGGATGGATACTAGGGGAACAACTGAAGGATCGAACCGAACTACTATAATATAATACAATAGAAATACAAATAATAACAATAATAATACATAATAACAAATAATAATACATAATAACAAATAGAATACATAAAAACAAATAGACATCTATTACTACAAGTAGACATCTATTACTACAAGCTCTACAGATGACGTTAGAGCGGTAGCGAGTTCAACAACGCTATTCTTGCTTAGTGTCAATTCTCTTCTTGCTTTGATGCTAGGTGCCTAGACAGAACAGAGTTAAGTTAGTTCCTTCAGCGCTAATTCTTTTCTCTCTTTTATCATTGTAACATGACTATGGATTTTCTCATTGTTGTTGCACGATAACACATTCTTTCTTTTCATACGAGAACATATTGATCGAACAATAGCGCACAGGGGCTGATTGAAGTCTCTATAAGCTTGAACGAACTTCCTCGGCGAGGTACTCTTTCTTTAAGTAACAGAACACTCATTCTATGATCGACCGTCTTAGAGTAACCATCCACTCATTCTTCAAGTGGAACCAATCAGTCCACGGGCTACTACGAACTCTGTCTTATAGAGAAACATTGGACTGAACGGGAGACTGCCGCGCTTTTGAGCTAATAGTCTCTGCCGAAAAGAGTGGGAAAGAGCGTAGCGGTAGAGTAGAGGGCAGCGTTTAAGCTGGGCTGCCAACTACTAAACAAAGCTCACTAGCACTAAAGCACTCAGGCTCACTTAACTAAACTCGCTAACGGTGAGGAGTAGAAGCTAGTGCTCCGGGTGAATTGAGCGCTGCAAAAATGATGATGGAATTTATCGTTCACATGATCTAATTTGGTAACCTTACTCCTGACTTACTTTACTGCCAAAAGCTTGTTTACGCGTTAGGAGCCCCATTGGGTTTTTTGTTTGCTCCATATGATACATGAACTTCACTTTCTACCCTGGACAACAATAGTACTTCGAGCAGAAATCAAATCATTTCATTTCACCTGACAACTAATATTTGTGCGGAACCAACCAGACTCCTTACTCCAACCTTATTACCTATTAAAATCTTTGCTTGTTGAATTGAGGAAAAGAACCTGATAGACAAAACCACTATTGCTTGCTTGTTTGAGTTGGGCTATCAAATTAGGGAAAGAAGTAAATTATCATAGTCAAACCTCTGTGCAACGTAACTAATGTCACAAACCAAACCCCGAACTAGCAGGCTAAAAAGGATGTTCCCGCGTTTCCCAAGGTCAAATAAGAATGTATGATGCTATGCTTGCTTCTTTCCAGTTTGTTTGATTTCTACTAGCACAGGTATCGTGAGACACTCTCTTTCTTATATAATTGGGGGCTGGGCTCGCTTTCCCTTATAGTAATGCATATGACCGTACGGAAGCTGCTGAATGGTTGTCGACTCTGAACGCTGTTCATGACACGGTTCCCCCGACACTTCGCACCATTACTGGCAGGCGGCATAAAGAAAGCCCCGCAAGGTATTTCCTATTGTTCCAAATTCTTTATTCAGTTGTATAGCCAGAATAAGTAAGCGGAGCAAGTCCCTTCCTTGATAAGCATAGAAAGCATCAAAGATAAGAATCTCTGTGGTGAGCAAGCAGCAGCCGAATAATCTATGGTCGGTGAGCAAGGTTCTAATAGGAGTTGCAAGGTAAATGGATGCACCTAATCCTGTCGGGAGCAAAGTAAAAGTAGCAAGGCCAGCCAAGAAAGCAGTAGGACTCCTTAAAGTAAGAAAAAGCACTTCTATCGTCGCCAACACTTGTTGAATGTCTTGCCCGAACTCATGAATTTCAATTGAACTCTAGAACTCAATCCTATTCCGCTTACCGAACCGCTTATTCTTGATATGACTACACTCGAACAGAACAAACCTTTCTACCGTTGAAACACTTAAGTGTGCGCTTCTCCTCTGGATACGATATTCTTCATGTAAGCCAATGAGAACAAACAAAACTTGGATATCTCTCCTCTTATCTTGCTTAGCACAACTGATTATGGAGGCTCCCAGAGAGATCTTAGTCTAGTCCAATGACCTACCTCTCTATTTAGAACCTTGCTTCAAAGCCAGTAAAGTAATACAATCTTCCCGAACTCATCACTTGAGGAATCCGAAAACAGGACTTGCGCCCCTACTAATGTATTATGTAGTTGGTTCTTTCCTATGATTGCTTTTGTAGTAGTTGCTTGCTTGTTGAATGTCATTGCTCTCAGCGACAAGAACCGCTGGAATTAAGGATTCCCTTGCAGGTTCAGGGTTCCCTTGCTTCAATATTTATGAATTGCTACTTGGTGACGAGACACGATATTGCTTGCAAGTATTGGGGGTAGCTGGCGGTAGGGCTAGTTTTAAGTGTAAACCATTACTTCATTTATTTATTCACTAGCGCACAACTCTGCTTGCTCTTAACTCTTTCTGTTATAAGATTGGATTGGATTCAGATTGCCCGCCTTTGATCTTATATAATTACTCAACCTCAGTGAGCGAACTCAACAAAACTGGACTTAAGAAGCAGCAGTAAGTTGCTCACATAAGTGGGCCTGGCAATACTTAACGCTGAAGCTTCAATAAGTTAACGCGCAACTAAAGCATCCGCACTTTCTTTGTTACTCCTATACTTATTTGCGAACTTTACTTGAAGTTACGATTGTTGATGACTTACTTTCGCCTTAACCGTGTGGGCTAAGCACTCCGATTCTTGGCTAAGCATTCTGATTCCATACTACCGACAACACAATAACGGAAAGAGAGAGAAAGACTCTCCTAAAGCTAGAGGATACCGCTCCGTACTAAAATGAAATAAGCAATTTCATAATTCAATGAACAAGATGGCAAGGTGGAAGAATTGGTGGCAGGGACAAATCCAGATGCTAGATCCGGAGCGGAAGAAAGAAAGTGAGCGGGATAGAAAGAAAGTAAGCGTGATAGAGGCCCCCAATGTATCCTTTTTTCTAGAGTAGAGGAATGTCTCCTTTTTTGATAGAGGTTATTAATCTCGCGGGGTATCTCGAAAGGCAAAAGCAGAATAATATGATTTTGAGTCTAACTGGTGCTGATTATAGCTCTGTAGCTGTAGTAGTAAGCCTGTCAGTCAGGAAGGTGTTCTATTTTATTAAGCAAACCAGTAAAGTAAGTTAGTGATAAAAAGTATAGCCGGTGTATGAGATATGCAATTTTCGTTGAAATATGAATACGGACCCAGGCAATTCTTTTCACAGCTAAGCTTATTCGCCTATACTTGACTTTTGATATTCTATTGATTGAGACCCGAAAAGAGGAACTTCTTCTTAATCAACATTTCCACTGTAGTAACAAGGTAAACCTCTCCGCAGAAACCTTAGCTTAGCACCGGACCTATGCTAGTCGCTGCAGGACTAGGTTACCGGGTGCGGGAAGCAGCATCCAAGCTAAGTAACCGAAGTAACAGATCCTGTACTAATTGCCGTCCGGTTTGAACCAGTGAACGTAGCAGCATGAATAATTCCTTCTAATAAGCAGCAAGTCCTATCACAGGACAGGTTTTTATTTGGTCAAAGTCACTTTCTATAAGAGGCAGGCAAAAAGTTGTAAGAGAAAGAAAGAATAATAAAGAATAAAGTTGACTTCCCATTTGTTACTCTTGCCAACAAACAATTGGTTCTTTAACTGACCTCCCCGTTTTACCGCGGCTGCTGGCACCTCGGAAAAAGACCAGACCAGAGAATAGCCTACGGAAGGAATGTCTCCAGGCGATGGCCCAGGATTTACACCTTTTTTTTCTAAGAAAGTTTGCTATCATCATGCTGGTGTGATCTATCGACACTAGAGGATCAAACAAAATGTCCTTCAAAACATAGTACTTTACGTCATGGTTAATCTGCTAAACGACTTGTTGTTGTTGGAGAAGTAAAGGGCTGGGCTGCGGAGTTCTCACAGTAAATCTTCAGCGGTCTATAGATAGTACCCGGAAGGCTTGTGAATTAAGTGCCTCAGAGCATACATAAAGAGTGCCTTTGGCCCCTCGATAATGAAAGGGCTAAGCTCACAATTACCGTTGCGCACTAGCTTTGAAGCCACGTTTAGAATGGTCGAATAGGTAAGGAGTTTATAGCGCTGAGTGAAGCCAAGTATTCCGTCGTTTATGCGGCGATAAATTCCTAGCGAATGAATGTGGAATGATGGAACTTCTAGCTTAAAAGGTCTTTCCTTTGCTTCTATTGAGCCGGGCTCGATTCCCATCTATGTGTGGAATTCGGCTATTCTATTTGCTTATCACCTTAAGCGCTTACATTCCTAAATTGATTTGCTGACATTCTAAATCACAGAATCGAACATCCGCGCAGTGGATGGAATAAGATAGATCCATTATGGGTTAGTTGAACCGGTTTCAAAGGCGCCCCATTGGTAGAAGCAGAGCTTTAGAATCTAAGAACATGGTATTTTTGGTTTAGAAAAGAATATGGCCATCCGCAGACACATAAGCAGATGAGGAAAATGTTACTGGAAAAGAGGATAGAAAACTCTGTCTTTTTATCTTTTTGCTACTGGAAAAGAGGATAGAAAACTCTGTCTTTTTATCTTTTGACTGTTTGTTTTTTAATTAAAGAGAATATAGGCCAATTTTATTGGATTCTCTTATCTTATCTTAGGTCGATGTTACATGCGGGAAAACAGGGTGTTGTGCCCTCTAAGGCGATCGATACGGGATTTCGATTTCTAATATTAAAAAACCCCTATTCTCTTGTCCACGCTTTATTTGACTTGCCTATAGGTCCTTCAGAACTTTTCGCTGACCCATAAAACTTTCATGCGGATCCATTCGAATAGCTGGTTTTCCACCCCGTGCGGGCGTCCTTCAAACTCTCGCATTATGCCAATAGGTTTAGGGTTCCCTGGAGAGAAAATGGATCACCATCACCCCCACTAATTGAGGTTTTCAAAAACAACCTTCTCTATCAGATTCTTTTGTAATTCTTTTTGATGAATAATTCCTTATTATATTATATTATTAGAGTATATTGAATTGTCTATGTTATGAGTATATTGAATTGTCTATGTGATCCATCAGAAAATGGTATTTTGATGCCGGAAAGTAGGGAAAAGAAATATTTGACCACCCGAGCATAAGTTATCAATCCCAGTCAGGAGTTAGTAATTATAGTCACCATTCTCTGTACTGTATTATCAATACCCTGAACAGGAAAGATGCCCTGAAGTAAAGATCCACCCACACCACACACCAGCAGATTTGAAAGTAGCACGATCCAATTCGAAAATGACACACCCGATTGAAAAGGTACTGAAAGAGCACCGGTAAGCCTATCAATTAGAAGTAAGGCCGAGCAACTCATAACCAAGGGAAGGGGGGTCATACTTTGAAAGTCAAATCCAAATAGAAGAGGAATAGAGTAGTTGAAAGATAAATAGAGGAATAGACCGAGTAGTTGAGATGCGCAGGCCCTTAGCTGTGTAGCCTAGAAGCGAAACATAATGGGCGTTTGACAAGGTCAAAGACGTAGGAAGGCAAGCTTGCTTTTGATTCCACTATACATCCGCATTTCTTCTTTCAAAATTATCTCTTTACACAAAGACTAATTCCTCTTTTATATTATTTTTGCTTGCTTTTGTGCTCCTATGGTACTGAGTCGAAAGTCGAAAGTAAGTCTGTCTTGTTCATGAAAAAAGTATCAATGTAGCCCATTCTATTTTGTCGAAAATATGGACACTAAACGATCCGTGGTACAATGACAGCAGATTATACTCTAAGGGTAGGGTAGTTTTCCTAGTTGAAAGAGAAAAGTCGAATTAGAGCGCAGAAATATGATTGAAATCAGCGTCCAACAACAAACACGATTATACGCATTTATCCAAAGAGGTTATCGTCCCGCCCCCTTTCACTGTCCTGTCGTTTTCTCCATTTTGAGAACCCGCATTCTCATTGTCCTATTTTGACAACTCAGAGAGGAGCGCAGGGCTCTGTAAGCGAGCCTTCAGTAGTACATAGTCGCTTTCATTTTAATGCTATACAAAATATAGAAATAAGTAACTTAACTGCCTATCATCTTTGCGCCTTTCTTGTTGAGCTAGTAGCGAGTTCTTTAGCGCTGTAGTATGAGTGGTAAACCCATTTATTGCGTTAGCGAGCTATGCCTTTAGACTTACCTTTATAAAGAAAGCGGAGCTCGTTCTCTTGCTTTTGGCCTGAGCCGTCTCTGGATTTTATGTTTTTGACCGGTAGCCTCTATCCAGCAGATCCATGGCTAGGGCAAGCAAAGGAAAGATACTTTAGCAAGGAAGAAGGAAAGGCTCCACCGGTAAAGAAGAAACCTGTTGCTTTATTTAAAGAAGAAACCTGTTGCTTTATTTAAAGAAGAAACCCAATAGAATAGAATAGAAGTATAAATATAGAATAGCATAGAAGTATAAATATATTAAGTAAATTAAATGAATAGCATAGAAGTATAAATATATAAGTAAATTAAATGAATAGAATAGAAGTATAAATATATTAAAGGTAAAATGCAATTAGGAGTTGCTAGTAGCAAGCAAGAGAAGAGGATTTTTACGCAAGTGAATTTGAAAGATGTGATGCTCATCTCTTAGCGGTTATCTTGGGAGGAAAATAGCATCTCATTCTCTTCTCTGAAATCTCTGCCTTCGATCGGCTTGTTTGTTTTTTCTCTCTCTTGGCCTTTTCTTGGCTTCGCTTCGAACAACGGCGGACTCTCTGTATGGAGTATACCACGCCTTCTTTTAGATCTAACTTCTAGCATCTGAATCTTATAATATCATAGTTCTTTTTCTCTAGCAGGAACCTATCTCTCAGCAAGAAAAAACGTAGCAACTATTAGGAAAATGAATCGCTTAAGCTTATAATTAATACAATGGAATATAGCCCAACATTAAAAGCAGGAACTTCAGAAGTGTCCTTTCATTTGCATTTCATATGTCACTCCCGGGAATAAAGGAAGGAAAGGGCAATCCCATTACATTATTATTCACTTCTAGCCGGTCCCATCTTTCATTAGGTGTTGAAAGAGTTATTCTAATTGCTTCAGCCAAGTGGATCAGCCGCTTCTGCATAAGCTGTGTGAATTTTAAGACTGCGGTGCGGGATCGGGCACTGCAATTGACTCACCGGCCTCCGATTGAAAAAGAAATCCACTTTCCACTAACCTCGACCGAAGTAGGTAGGTAATCACAACGGGTATTGAATCAGGACGAGCACCAAGTTGTTTCTTTATGTCTTGTGAAGGCGATGATCCCCGATTTAGAGATATATTCGGAGAAACAAACTCCATCTGCTTTTCTTCCTAAGGAATAGCTCGCGGAATGGGCTTCTATGATTCAGCACTCTTTATCATCTTATCTTCAGAATGGGGATCCAATTTATCCTCTCTCTTTTCTGGGCTTGCTGGCTGCTTCGAATTCGAATCCTTATCTTTGGCCCGAAATAGTTCACAGGGTCCTTTCAGAATAGGACAATCCTCGAAAAGCTCACCTATAAGATAAGGGTTTAGCAAGGTGCGTAACGTAACTCGAAAGCCCATAAGAAAGAAAGAAAGGGCTTTAGCAAGGTGCTCGAAAGTAAATATCAAATTCCAAAGACATATGTCCAAGAAATTGTTACCGCCGGTCGGTTTGTGTATTCCGAACTCTATAAAAAGATGGATTAAGGATAGAGATATCCGGAAGTGAAAAGAAATAAAAGGGTTTGAAACATATAGGCACCCAAAGACAATTTCTGAATCCCTTCTGAATCCCTATTGGTTTGGTTGGTCCCTTTTCAAACTAACTTTCAAGGAAAAAAAGGACTTTTCATTCATACTTAAGATCGGACTTCAAAAGCTTGATCTATAATATTATATTAGAAACTAGAAACTCCCCGAACTATTGAAATCAAAACAAAGGAAAGAAAGGGCATTAATCCTGAGCCTAGAAAGAGTCTCTCTATCATCTCTCTATTCTAATCTATTGTCCAGTAAAGTGAAGGGCCGCCTGCCTCTCGAAGAACAGATATAAGCGTAGCGTTAGCGCCCGAAAGTTTATTGTTTCTCAGATTTATTGTTCATACTGATCTTATTTCCCACCTTACTTAAATTCATAGATTCTATAATTCAATAAGAAAGAAGTGTTTGGTTACTTTATTATTGAATAATGATTATTCTATAATGGAAGAAGCTACTTACAATTAATTCCATTGAAGGTTTACTTAACACCCCCGAATATGGATTGGATAGAATGCAAAACACCAACCACTACTACGTGGATTTGCTAGCGACTACGGCCGTTATCCCCCCTACTCACTTAACTTAAATTAAAGCTCGCGACTATGTACTACTGCTCGTTCCAGGTTCCAGCCGATATGAACCGGATCCACTTCAAAGTTTATTCGGTAGCGCCCTCTTGCATCCATATAGCCATAGAGCTACTGCGGTGTAGGCTTGGATCCGTTCGAGTATGGCCTCAGAGCGTTGAAGACGAGTTCGACCAATTACAGTTGACCCGAACCCAGCGCGCATAGCAGATCCATCCATCTTTGCCCATTCTTAGCGCATCTGCATCTGCTTAATCAAACACCGCTTCCTCATGCGGTGCATGCCTTCTTTTCTTCCCTAATGGGGCGAACCAACAACTACCCTGAGTGGGCTACCCATTTAGATAGCTTCCTGGATCTAATCGTATGCGCCCAAGGACCGAACGCAGTTTTCGTATAATGATTGCTCGGGAACCTACCTTCACGGCTCGTTCCTTCAGAACCCGTGTGTTTTTACCAACTAGGTCTGCCCGGTAAGCGCTCACGACTAAGCGATACTCGATGCTGTCTCAATCATATGACGCCACCCACTTATTCATTTTTATGATACGGTACGGCTCCCCCATATACAAGAATCCCGGCCCACTCGCTCAAGTAAACCTCTCGCAAGCGCGACGCGATGAGTCTCGCGAAGTGCTCATGTTACGAAGCTTTTTAGAGAATCCCCCTGTATGCATACGGGATTTTATGATTCTATTTACCTTGTTATGTGGTGCCAGATTTAGATGCAAGGATACATAATAGTTTTGACTCACTAGATTTACATAAAGGTTTAGTAGGAACGAAGTCACTCGACATAAGTAAAGGTAGGGTGGAGAAATGTAGCATTTTGTTTGCCAATATTAAAGTAAAGCGCCATGGCCATATACTATTTTAGATATGTTGGACACGTCCGTCCTCAGTCCAATCTTGCTATCGCTCTGTGGGCGACTCCTCCACCCGGATCATGGATCTAATAGAGTTGCAGGAACAGGGCGCTAAAAAAGAGGAATATCAGTGTTATGTTAGGAAGAGCAAGTCCGACAAGCAGGCGGTGGCTAATGCGAGTGCATTTCCAGCCCAGAGGTGTTTTATTAGTGCCACTACAGAGTAATGGTGGACTGGACCAAGTATAAGTAGGGAATTATGATCGTTTTACCTCTGTTCAATTCATCTTCTTATAAAATGCCTTGATACTTTACTAATCGATTCAAAGAAGGCTTCTTTCGAGTCAAAAAACATGGTTCTCCTCTCCTCATCACACATGGTATAGAACAAATAAATGTCTTATTATACACTTACTACTGTTCTATACTAAAAACAAACTCGATTCTATCCATGGTTCTTTGATACTTTGCCCCCCTTTCTTATTGCTTGCCCTTTTTTCCCCAAGCAACCTTCTACGCGCTAAATTCCGACTAACAAGTTTTTCATCATCATTTAATCATATATAAATATTTATTGTGAACACTCGAATAGAACAGGAACTGGCCAACAAGCAAGGAGTCTTTAAGGTGAACACTCGAATAGAACAGGAACTGGCCAACAAGCAAGGAGTCTTTAAGAAGTGTGGGGCTATCAATACTCATTATTTCTTCTATAGTCACCTTCACACAGAGGGTCTGAAGTGCTTTCCACCTTACCTGCAAACAAAGTTCGGGGCTGCTTTTAAAAGAGTGTGATTTCGGGGTGCACTAACGCTTACTCTCGATTGCCGTTGCTTCTTTATTTTGATTTACATGTTTGTTCCGTTGAAGAGCTAAAATCTATTCTTGCAACAGTCAGAACAGAGAGATGATATTATATACTATGCATATGTGTAACGGATATTGGATTTGATTCAAGTATTTATTTGCTAATGACGAAGAAGTGAGCGCGAGCCCAAACTCGAAATCAAGTGTTTAAGGGAAAAGCGCAGAAAGATGGCTACAGACACACGACCCCATAGGAACTATTGACTTATGCGAAACAGGCCATTAGCATAGTGGAACATAGGTTGGTTTACGGCTATACTATAATATAATGGCTAATAACTCTGATAGAGATGCTTCTCAAAGTGAACTGTCGGCAAAAGAATGGAATTGCACCAAAAAAAGAAAGGGGACCCTACCCTGGTCGAGTCAAGTTATTATTACCGTGCTAGAGAGTATTTCCAATCCGAACCTCTCGTGATAAAGAAGATAGTGGCGTGGCTGATTTCTCGATCCGAATTAATAGTTCAGCGCGAAACGACTTCGTGGAGAATTCTTCCTGTCTTCCAGCTTAAAGATTCTAAGGAGCAAGATTTGTTGCTGTATCAAGAGAAGAGGTTTGTTCGAGAAGTAACAGAAAAGAAAATGGAGCTCCTTATCTGAAGCCGAAGATAAGATTGCTTTAAGTCGAGCCGAAGCAGATAAATCATTGGCAAGATCCTAAAGAGTAGGGTCGTTGCCGAGATGTTCTTTCTTTTATTGCCTTGATTGACCCTTGATTATTACCCGCGCTAAGATCTTTTCTAACTTCTCCTACGCGCAAGTTTAACTACTTCTTGAAGAAGATGGGATGTAGGCACACTACACTTTCATCACTCATAGAGGCAGCTGGATCCGCTGACAAAAGTACTCTTTCTTTTCTTGCGCCTACTAACTTATTGCTTAAGCGGAGTGAGTCTGTTTCAGTTTTAGTTGAATCGTACAAAAAATAGGATTCCTCGTGCCCGTCGGTAAGAAAGCGAAAAGGAGGGGATCCAGATCGGCAGTACGAGAATAAGAGCTAGGAGTAACAGGAGGGGGACTAATGGAGAGGATAGTAAGACCTAGAGTTTTGACAGAGGCTACTTCCCCTTATGGGCATTGCGGGCCCAATTCAAAGACTTGCATTAAGGATAAGGAGTATCGCCCGGGTGAGTTAACACTTCTTTATTGCTAGCTTAATGCTGAAAAGCACTTGTTGTAGGTTTAAACCCAGGAGTCTTAGACTAACTCCTTAGAGACAAGATCGGGCTCATTGTCCCTAGCATCGAAGTAAGCCCGGACAGGCTGGTAGAAAGGTGAGTCAGTCTAGTGTCTTGTCTGGTATGGGGGGATTTTCTCTCAGGAGTGTCGATCTGTTAGGCCTGGTCTTGTCGGTAGCGGTTCAACTCCGATAGTAGTAGCGGGTCTAGCAAGCGAAGATCCGAATCAGCAGTTCAAGAGGGGAGCGGAAGCTTACTTTACTTAACCGTCTAGCCGGCCAACACTGCTTAACCTCTTCAATAATTACCAATATCTAGACGAGACTCAACTTCCACTTTTACACTCGAACTAAACCCTTTCAACTGCGGATTCTCTGGTAGACCTCGACTTGACTTCGATTTCTTACTTAAGTAGTTACTTGTCTATTTGAGTGCATTTCTTGTTTTGCCTTTGTATACGTTGCTTATCCACTTGGCTGTTGAATCCGTTACAGAAGCCGAAGATCATCCAGCTCGAATCGAATGAATGCCTACGTAGTGGTTAAGCAGAAGAGTCTCAAGCACTAAGTTAGCAGCAAGAGCAAGTTCGGTTTAGCTCTCGGAAGATTGTTGTGTACAGGCTATGCTATTAGGTCAGAAGTCAGATTCCAAAGATGGATTTATAAGCGGCGAAATTCAATGTAGACTTTAGAGTGAAAGGAAGCAGTTAAGTTAGAGCGGAGCCAGATCTAGCAGTAGCAGTGGAAGTAGATTAAAAGAAAGGATAAGAATAATAAGAAAGAGTAGTAGTGAAATCAGTCTTTGCGTCTCGAGAATAAGTAGAGGAAGCTAGATCATAAGAAGGATCTGGAGTTGGGTAAGATATCTTAGTTTACGATGAGAGAGATGCCTGGAATGCAGGAGCGGGGTTCAGGTTTCTAAGAAGGATTCAAAGCCAGGATACTTACATGTTTTCTATTACTGGTGCAAGAGATATCTATATATTTATGCAACTTCAATTCAACAAGCGAGGGAGCAATCTTTGATTAGTCTGTAAGCGCCGGGGGGAATAAAGAAGCTCGTAACTCTACTCTACTAAATCAAGGTGAAGGGCAACGTAGTCCTGTTTATTATAGTTATTAGGAAGTCCTGTGTTCGGCCTTTACTGCGTCGGTAAGGTGTCAAGGGAACATCAGTGCGGAGCTCAGGGTCAGGAGAATACTTAGTATCAGGATCTGGGCTTAGGCTCCCTACTTCAATTATGGATTGCACCTCTTTGCTTCTACAACTTAGCTTAGTGTAGTCGGTATCAGATATTGGAACTAATGTGCCAATAGGACTGAAAACAGCTACTACTAGAAAAAAACAAGGAAATAAACCATTAACTACAAGAACGAGGTGCGGACTTCAGCTCGCGAGTGCCGCTCCTAACTTGAGGGCTTATAGGCTACCCCCTCTCTCAAAGCTGTCCTTTAATTAAGAAGTTGGAATTGCACCGGTAAGAAATAGAATGAATTCAAGAAATAGTAATAGGGATGGGACTGAAAAAGCAAACCAACCGGCAATTAAACCAATAAGTAACGAATGCATCCGGCTGTAATCACTGTTAACAGGAATCAAATCAATGCCAACAGAACAGGGGCCAGGCCAGTACTAGCGAGAGGTGAAACAGCGCCTTTTAATACTTTCTCTGTAAGTAAGGGATTGACACCAACAATAATGAAATTGTGGGTACATGAGACTGAACCCGCTGATACAAGACTATAGCCTCAACACACCCAATGCAGCTATTAACTGCGGAACTAAACTACTTACCTGAACATTGGCATCGCCCTGAACTATCATTCTTTAGCTAGGGGCTACCAGGGCTTCCAAAGTTCCTAAGAGGATATAGCCCTAACACCAGTGATAGTAATTCAACTCAGTGACACTCCACTCGGAACCCTTTACTGCTCTCGAGTCCTGTTGCTTGTTTCTAAATTCTGTTAGCATCGTTTAATTCTGTGAGTTAGTCGCTGCTTGTCAAGTTGACTTCTGACTTATCAGTTGAAATAGGATGTAGCGCCGTATAGGGTGTAAACAACTCATAATCAGAATCGAACTCATAACAACCATAATGGAGGTACGTACCAAACACTAGAGCCCGTCACTGGGGGGCGGGAATCCAATCTTGTCTTTGCAGCCTTTAAGGCTTAATTGCCTAGCTAGAAAACTGAGACTCCTACACGTCCAGTCATGTAATAACCCTACTGGATCGAAGCTACCTTTGCTCTTAAAATGCCTAGCCTACTTTTGTTCTACGCTGTGAGCTTAGTCCCGTCTACCCTGTAGCTAAGTCATATTCGCCTGCCTACTAGAGCATGTCCTTACTTACCCATATTCTTGTACTTCTGTTTTATAGGCTTTCAATTACTTCTAAGTGACATTAGGTATATTGTATGTGAGATTAGCTATCAACACCCCATAAGGTTTTGTAGTGCATTTATCACTAATCTATTTACCTACAGGGAAAGTACGGATTCCATTGGGTATGTAGAGAGTGGCGGGTCGGTACTAAGAATGGCTTTGTTTGTCCATAGAAACAGAGTCATACCCGAAATACATAATTCCAATAATAAGCAACAGAATTCGGGCGGGGGAAAGGCCAGAGAATTCCCCTCATGAGTTACAATAGTCAAACAAAAGCGAAACTAGGCAAAGTAGGAATCATCGCGAGTAGCACAAGAAAACCACTCTTAAGTAATAATTCCACTTAGTAGTATTGGTCGGAAGGAAAGGAGGGACCCAACTCTAAAGTCAGAGAGTGCATCTACCTACACATATAGAAAGAGTCTAACTCATAAGTAAGGATAACATCATCGTAGAGTCAGTTAGAATCGAGCAAGTGAATCAAAGAATGAAATCCCTCAGTGGAAGAATCAGCTTCCCACAAAGAGATCAGAAGTACCCTCATGCATTACTCTAGAAGCTAAGCCAGCCGCCTAGTAGCCAATATTGATCTTATCTAGCTTCCAAGCTGACACAAAAACTTCTACTTGCTCCCGGCATCCTCGACTGTTAGTTTAAAGAGTAATACAGGCTTAAATCACCGATCAAAAGATTGGAACACCGCCACAAGGGACATAACCAGTAATTGAACTAGTTTGTTTGTTGACGTAGAGTAATGGACCCTGCGCTTCTAGTACTTGAGCTTATAACTTGGAATTTCACCCATCAATAACACAATAGATATGCAAGTAGGGAAGTAAGAGTTAGATCGTTGTCCCGGGTTCTTATTAATTCCTCTTTTCATTCATAATAATGATTCCGTTTACTTGTATTGATATGTATTTATATATGTTTGTAAGATGTTAGGAAGAAATGAATTCTAAGGATTCTAAGACTTTGGTTGTTGGGCTTAAGTGATAATGCAAGCTGTGGCCATAGGGATATGAATTCACCTACTATTTACAGGAATGGAACTAATAATTCGGACTACAACTCAGTAGTCATAATATCACTACTACCTCTAATACTTTCACATAAGAAGTAGGGAAACTCGGGACTCGGAATTGTACTTATGAGTAACGGAATCCAACTTAGTAGTCCCAGATTTAAACTAATGAGTAGGAATGTCAGGGGTGAGTGGGAACAAAGCCAGAATGCTAAATCTCCAAGCAAGTAAGAAAGAGAATTCACTAATTGTTCAACTGGAGGACACGGAACGGAATAAGGAAAGGAGGACTTTCACTCGATGTATGAAATATATGGAATGGCACTATGAAGTAAGTATACCCGCCGGACGGAAGTAGCTCGGCTAAGTTAACCAATACTAATATAGGACTTGAACCGATACCTACTAGCGGAATTAATTAACTAGGCAACTCGGAATTCTACTTGCCCTGGGATAAATAGAAGAATTCTCCGCAAAGACATAATAGAGGAAGTAAAGTAACTAACCACCCCACTAGTATAAATAGAAGAAGTAAAGCTACAGGTAGATCACCATCAGCAAACAAGGGTTTTAGATGTAGAAATAGATGTACATAGATATAGAAATAGATGGGCATAGATATAGAAATAGATGGGCATAGAACCACGGAGCGGCAATAATGATTATAGGCCTATTAACGGAAGCAGCAGAATTGCCTGCGTTCGACTTGCATCCCATTTTAAATCAGCGGAAAGAGAAGAAGTACACCACTCGTGCGAAACTACTGCTTATAATAATTGTACTTGGCCTCGGAAGAAACACTTAGACTAATGCTGATAAGAAGCACACGCTAAACTCTTCATAAGGGAATTGAAGTAGGCTCTCAAGTGGGCAAGCAATACTTTCACTCTCCAGTCGGAATCAACGGGTGTCATTCTTACTTATTAGTCAGCTCCATCCCATGTCATTAGAGGTTGGGGGACTAGTGAATTCTTTGTTTCAGGATTTCTTCTTCCCTTTATGATCCCTATGGCGGAGTTAAATTATGATTCCGGAGCTCAAGTTTGAGTCTAACATTCAGGCATCCCAGTTTCGTTCTTCGGTCTTTCATTCCGTGTTGTTCGTTTGACTCTTGGACTACTTAGTGTGAATCTGCTCCCTCTCCGACCTGTCCCATGCTCTCCAATTGAATTCTGCCTTTTGAGTTGCTAGAAACAGGGCTTGAGCCAAAACACCTTTACTTGCAACAAATAGGCATATAGGTGAGTGATACATAGTTTAATTCTTACTTCTTAGTCAAATTAAAGGAAAGAGCTTTATTGTTACTCACATGCTATTATATGATGATGATTCTCTTACTGCCCTTTATACTTTCACTGATTTCATTCCTTTCAACTGCTGGTGTGGTGATCCCACTTATGCTTCCTTGCCCATAGTGGATTCCGCCCGGAACCCGGACTGGACTCTCTACTTTCATAATTTGATCTATCTCTCATTATTCTATTATATAAAAAAGAAACGAGCTTCTTATAGGCCAAAACCTATCATTGCACCTGCCCTTTTGCACTCCACTTTCCCTGCAAGAAGAAGTTTCGAGAGATCTGAGAAACAGTTGAAGTTGAAAGAGAAGGATCAGTTATCGAGTAAGCTACAAGTGATAAGTCGTCTGCAAGTGGTTCTGTTCATAAAGTTTAATTTGGATAGTCCACGGAGGGAGCGCCGGTTAAGCAGTTAAGCAAGTCCTGTGTTCGTTCACCTGTTTAGTAGGGTTTCTTCTGCAGTTTTCTACCTTCCTTCATAGCTCAATCCTCTTATTCCGTTTTATACCTGAATTTGCATAAGGAGTTTTTGGATGAAAAGCTGTGTCTGCGCTCGATAATAAATAAAAAGTATGGACTGAAGATCAACTGCTGAATAAAGTACACAGGCTCGGGCGCTAAGCAACCAGATTAAGTGCTAAGGTGGAGTTTACGAGTTTTGAGTGAAAGTTAAAGCATCAGCAGCAGGGTTTAGGTAATCATACTGAGCCGAAGATGCATTTAAAGTGGAGGTTGGGGTCGGAAAAAGGGATGGTGGGTGGTCTTTACTTCAATCTATACGCTGTGCTCTCGATAAGAGGTATATTCCCCACTCGTCACTTCAAGTCGAAGTCAATGTATATCCGGGTGCCTAGGTTAAACAGTTCAATTGTCAACAGCAATCGGGTATGTTCCAGTTTACAGTGTTGGCGACGAGATAAAGAATTAATGTGTTGCAAGCTGTCCGCTCTCGGTACTTAAGTATCGTCTCTTTGGATGTGCAAGTAAGCTAAAGGTTAAGTGAAAGTTCGAAAGTAAGGAGAATGGTCCCGAGCAGTTACAAGATCTGGAAAGGAGACATCGCCAACAGAAGAAGAGGGAGCTGTTGAAAGAGGAGTTATAGTTTCATTGTTAACGAGAGAATCTTAAATGTAGTGGTGAAGAATAGGTGTTGGTGATTAGAATAAATCTGCCACAAAAGTAAGAAGCTTTAAGTGGGAAGGAAAGAGTAGAGACCTTTCATCCTAGTTGGCGACTCGAGAGAGATAATCCTAAGTATGTACAAAGTGCAGCTCCGTTAGCTTGAAATTCATATGCATCAGAAGGACGTACTGCTTTTTAGTTTCAATTACTCATTTGCCATAATATGAGTGAAGTGAACCCCCAGAGGACTTGCTTCTTGCCTTAAAGCTGTATTTCACCTATGATTCCTTTACTACTGCCGGGTATTCCTTAACTGCTGATCCAGATCCGTGTTATCAACCACCAAGTAACTCCTAATGGAACTAATAATATGGCACGATCTAGTGCACCTAGCTACTAACCTTAACTTAAGAAGTCACAACCCTTACTGCGCTACTTTATAATGAGGCTTTACCTAGAGAGTAAGAAAGAAACTAGGCCAAGTACCGACTAACTATCAGAAGAACCCTAGCAATAAAGAAGAACTACCCGCCTAACAACACATCGAAAAATGTCCACATAGAATCGAAAAAGTCACTCTATTACTTCGGTGGTGGAAGTACGTCCTACTTATGAGTTTGGTTAGCGTGGGTCAAGTCTGTATTTCTATCTTCGTGTTCATTCTTATGGGAGTGTCGTCCTAGTTGAGTTGCTTGTTCACTTGTTTACTTTTCTTTTGTGGTGCTCTTGAAACTTCCCGTTAACTGTAGTCTTGCTTAGTTGCTTATTGACTTTTGTGCTGTTCCCTTGTGCGATAGTTTCGGAGTTAGGTAGATTACTTGTTAGGTTACTTGATTATACCCTGACTGGAGACTAATTCTTCTTGATACGATGCCACTCGAACTACACTTGCACTAGTTTTAGCTACACCCTGACTGACACTTCACTTTCATGCTTGAACCACTACAAGGTGCTTCAGAAGATAAGACAATAAGTTGAGTGTATGAATAAGTTCCTCCGGTGTTAGCGACTTGGATCACTACAAGGTTAAGGCTTTCCCTCGCATCAACATGTAGGGTATGCCCCCCCTTTCTTATTTACTGTAGAATCCGTAGCGCGGGAAGTCAATCTGTGGAGTATCTCACTGGTACCCCTGGGTAGGGGAGGTAAGTAATGAGGTAGTATCTTACTAAAACTATTGCTATAGCTTTAGGCTCATTAATCTAAATAAGGGTGGGTAGGGTAAGTCAATCTATCTCTCTTTCCGCCGGGTAGTAAGCTAGGGTACTGCTGCTTGCTCCCTCGACAACTCCGGGTTGTAAATAGAACTCGCGTTAGGAGTTAGCTTCGACTTATTTGCTTGTTCCAGTTACTTAATTCTAGAACACATGATATGATGCGCACTTATTACTTTAAACTGGAGGGATACTTTACATGATACTGCTTGAGCATTACTTTAAACTGGATGCTTTACATGATACTGCTTGAGCAACACATTAACAACAAGTTTTGGCCTGCTTGTTCCTTGTTCCGTGTAAAGTAATAAAAGAATACAAAATGATAGTAACTCACGGCTGCACCCCGCCTCGCTCACTTACGCTCTTACTTGTTCCAGCAATTGCATCTAGTTAGCATCTGATATAATGGGGAAACCTAACGTATTACTTGAAAGAGGAAGAAGTCATATCGGCACCCCTCACGTTAACGCTAAAATAACTCGTTACCGGAGTTCATCTTTTGTCACAACACTGCAAAACTCCAAAAACTAACAAGACAAGCATTGCTTACTTATTACCAGCTTACTCGCTTAACTAAAAAATGCACTTAGAAGATCTCTTCCTACTCGCTCGGGCCACTCACTTATTACTTGTTGCCATTACGGATAAGCTAGAGGCAACCCCACCCTATACACTTCAAGGAAGGACATAGGCATTGCACTATAAGATAAGGACAGAGGTACCGTGACTCTAAACAAATGGAAACAAACTACTAATGAACAAGCAAGGTTAGCGAGTTAGGCCCATAGTATAGAAAAATAAGAAAGAGTAATATTACAAACACATTCTAGACCATTGCACATTAGGAGAGTTTGCATTGTTTAAGCCAAGTGAAAGAGGCTTGATTGAATCCTGTTAGGTTACAAATCTTTCTATTATATGTGAGCAGTGATTTAACCTTCTTTATCTGAAAAATCATATCCATAAGTAAAGTAGTGATTTAACCTTCCATATGTTTCACAAAAGCCGGATTTGGATCATATTGTCGCCGCTGAGTCTAATCCCTGGAAAGCGGAAAGTCAGCGTTAACCAGCTCCAGGCCAGCTCTCAAGAAGAAGAAAGACAGTATTTCCTACAGCAAGAGATCAGACTCTCCCTTGCGCTGCGCCACCTAGCTAACAAGAACAAGGGTGACAGCTATCGGGTGGACTTAACAACGACTCTCAATACTCTGTTCAGTACATATTCTCTAGCTCTCTAGCAACTCTTAACTCCATAAAGGAATTCCAGATTCTAGAACTAGTCTTGCATTCATTCTTTTTATAAGCGGTTTCCAGTGCCTAAGATCAATAGCCTTTCTCTCTTACCTTGCCGAAAACGACTTTTGTCAGCAACTCCCTTAACTCAGGAACAAGATAACTCGGGAAATATTGATATCCGGCCGCCTAGGCTTTAGAGCTCAACAAACAGGTAGAAAGAAAAGGGAAGTCCTCGAGGAAAACATCCCTGAAGCTAGCTAGTAAAACTCAACCAATAAAAAGAAGAATGAAATAAATCAAGGAAAGACCTTTTCACCAAAACCAGCGAGCGAGGAGGGCGGGACTACTTTACTGGAATAGGAAGGGATAGGGGTAAGCCTACAGGTGGTAAGGGAAAGGGGGATGAACACGCATACAATAGAGGGGACAGGTGGAGTACAAAAATCAATCCATTCATTTCCAGGAATATCGCAATAATGATGGTTATCATCGAATAGAGAATCTAGGCATATCAAGAAAAGGAAAGACTAACCCAATCCCGATAAAAAGTCCGAGAATGACGCTCTACTTGACTCGGGTTGAAATTTGACCGAGCGAAGTGAGACTATTGAAAATGCTGAGCTTACATCTATCCCGGTAAGAGAAGATTGGCTCAAGCTCACCGAGGAACCAGCCGAGTTGAATCCAATCAGAAAGCTTTTGAAGGGGTATAGGTTCCGGTTTAAAGCGAGGAAAGGTAAATCAATCCAGTAGTAGATGTTGGTCCGCCCCACTACTAAACTGTATATGTTGTAGTCGCCGATATGCTATAGGTAAAAAAACACCTTTTATACAACTAGAAAGGCGGTTGAGACCAGGTGATCCATTAGATATAGGTGTGGTGTTCTTAATCAAATTCGATTTAGGTGCTTCTAGCCGAGCCAAGCAAGCAAGTCCGTTCAAGCCGGGATTTAGAAGGCTAAGAAAGATATATTGGGCAGGCAAATCACTTGAAAGAGTTACCCGGATACAATATGAGTAAAGGAAGGATGATGCAAGCACATTGAGCGGGGAAGGGAACGGACCCCTTTCTTTGAAGCGTATAAAGAGGGTAACAACATAAAAGTCCAGGATTTGGATCTGAAATCGTTTTCTTGGCAAAACAAAGCAAGCAGTTTGGTATTCTATAGATCTGGGTAATATTCCTTTGTTGTATATACTCGGTACTCGGCCCAAGATGCTTTCCTTCTTCTGTTTCTTCTTTTTCATCTGATCCGGATCTTGCAAACAATGTTCGAACTGTCACTGGCCAACTTGGATCTCTAGTAACAGAACTATCAGAACCATTTGCAGTTTACTACTTAGAGCCAATAACGGATCTCTCCATATAAGAACCGTGTATACTAAAAGACCGTGGTACATAGTATTCTTTCTGATTTTAGAGTTGAGAGCACATGGTTTGCTTGGCGACTCAACACTTGAAGAATTGAATTATTACTTTCGAGCATGAGGCAGCAAGTGATTCAGTTGACCGGGCGGGCAGTCAGGCAAAGAGTTGACCGGGCAGTTAGAGTTGGACCGGGCAGTTAGTAAGTCAGAGAACTAGCGTTAACGCCTCCCTTTACTTTAGCCCTGAGTCAACTAAGGTTTAGAGTTGTTTCTGTATTTCCAACTTTGAAGCACTAGGTTGGTCAAGAACACGGGATTAGTTAACAGATTCTATCAGACCTAGAGCTAAATTAAATCCTCTTCTTCTCGGTTTCTTCCCGGTTCTTTTCTCTTTGGACTGGAATACTCAATTTAACGCTTAAGTAAACTAATCATGAAATCCATCTTCTTTCTTTCTTAGTTACCGACCTAGTAGGGTTAACAGCCAAAAAAGTAGTGTGGGTCCAACAGAAGAATAAGAGTGTTTTATCAAATAAGTAAGCCGAATGCTCAACTGCTGAAGTAAGAGTTTAATCCTATGGAGTGGAATCTATCCTCTAGAGAATAAGAAGCTTCTCGGCTGAAAAAGCAGCTGCTCCCTCAAACAGAGGCTCCGAACGGTTGTGTTGAAAGTAAAGTCGAAGTCGGTCCCAGTGAGGGTTGGTAACGTTACTCATTTTCCGTTCGAGTATAAGCCGACTCTCCTCTTTTAGAATGCCCAAGTAGCCATGCCTATTTAGCATCTCTTTACATGCCTATTAAGCATCTCTTTACTCTGTTGTGTTTGATTGACTTTTCTCTTTGTTTGTTGGCGCAAGTAAATGAGTTGAATCGTACAAATAATAATAATGTATTGACATATGCAGGATCAAAAGATGGATAATTTGATAAGATCGGGCGGTAGAAAAGAAAGGTTTATGGTATAGACATAGACCCCCTACGTAGCGGGAATAAGAATAATAGTATCAAAATAGTATCAAGAATCCGGGAGTTCTTGGTTCAGTTACAGAATTCTTTGTTGGTTACGCTGTTGGAGTACGGTATAATCCTAAAGCCTGCAGTAGGTAGGTGCTAGGGTAGGTAGAGTTAACCAGGTAGAGTTTACCAGTCAGTTATAAGTTTAGGATAGGAGTTTTGTACGAGTTGAACGCGACCGGAACAATAAGCTATACACTGTTATATTATTATTATGGATATGGATACCTAACCAACCGGCGTGCTCTTTATCGTCTACCATGTGCTTTCAACTCAACTATATTGTTTTCCTTCATCCCGAAAACGCTCAGGATCTGTGCGCAATCAACGCAACCAAAGATAGAGAAACTCCTTACACCTACCTCGGATGTCCAGCCTTCGGCACCCGCCCCGCTGCCTTATAAGGAAAACAAGGCCGTACCGTGGAACTACAATTGTGAGGTCAACAGTCCTCTGCCCCGTTTATAAAGATGTCAGTCCTGAGGGCAAATATAACCGGGGAGGTATGACAAGAAGTCAGTGGAAGATGTTACGCTCCCGACGCTGCAGAAAGAGCCAGGAAAGGAAATAATACAAAATGACGGGTAAGTCAACAGTTTCAACAGAATCCCATGCAATGTACCACCTTCTTAGTTGCAAGAGAACAGCACGAAACCCAAGGGCGGATATTAGAATACTTTTTGCTGATAGAATCCCAAGACAAGAAAAGAGGCTCGCAACAGACTCATAAAAGCCTTCCCTGAATGTAGCCTTCCCTGAATGTCGATAGCACACAAATATATTGAATCTTTCACAAGGCATGGCATGGAATACCGTGTGTGTGTAAGTACATCTTAAAGGAAGATGAAAGAAACACTCCGTGGGGATGCACTAAGTAACTACAAAACAAACAACGGAATAATTGCTTATGCTATGAGAACTCGAGTTTATGGCTAACAGTCTTTTAAGCAGTGAAGGGACCCTAAGATATCATTCTGGAAGAACTGCTTCCTAAAGAGAAGATGCCGCTGTACCTATCCTATATATATAGTCCATTACTGAACACTGTGACAGCGAGCGGAAAACCTTTAATTTAAGTTTCATTCGCGTAGAGAACCTCACTCAAACTAAGAGGAGAGGCAAACCACTCGCAAAGGTAAACTGCTAAAGGAGGTAACAACTACAATAAACAGAAATAAGTCAAAGAATCCAAAAGTAGTAGTAGAAAATGCATTTATTGAAAGGGGAAGAATAGAGATAGGAATCATGTTTTTGGGCTCTGCTCCACCTATTACTACTGGATCTGCTCCATCTATGACAGCTTACTTTCCAGACTGACTTATCTACTGGTATATCTGGCTATGCTCTAATAGCTTACTACTTTGGCACTCATTCACTTCCTGCTAAAGAATAACCTATCTCCCGCCAACACAACTAGAGTTACATAAAAGTTAGAATTGATCTTACCCTTGCCCCCTAGTGCTATTTATCGCAAATCCAATCCATATATATAGGCAATAGGAATTTAGCCCCTTCCTGACTTTCTTGCTTATGTGTTTGTAGGATCAGATCAATACAAGAGGTTGATTATAATCAAAGTACGCCCTATATCCTTGTACGCTCTAATTCCTTATTAATAAGACCAGCGATTGGAGACTAAAAGCCATAATACAGTTTGAAGCAAAGAGATAGAAGATCAAAGCCAGTAGCTGAAGAAGAAAAGATTAAATCAATAATGCAAGCGAGGATAGGGTAAGTAAACCAAAGATCCGGAGTAGCTTTTAAGGAAAGAAGATAAGTAGACGGGCTCTTCTCTTATATTAGTAGTCAAAGGTCATAAGAGTACTATTCTTTCTATTCCCATTAGTAGTAGTAGAGGAATGATAAAAATGGAAGGTAAGCCGGAGTGTAGAGAATCGTTCTGATGGTCATATATAAGCCTAAGATTCCTGTTTAGCATTGATTCAAATCTTGCTATTGATAATTGATTTCTTTATTATACACAAACAATAGAATGGGGTGTCGGATTCCCCCAACTAGTGAGGCTCTTAGGCCCTAGCTCAATCCTTGTTAGCAGAGGAACCATACCTCGACTAAGCGGAGGTAGACTCACCCTAAGAGAAGCAAGGTCGGGGCTTTCCATCCTTGTTAAATCATCCTACCAATCATGGTAACGGATTTACTTTCTATATTTCGGACTGATCGAACAAAAGAAAAGAAAGATACATCATAGTGCAAGTGAATTTGACACGTAAGAAAGTCGAATTAATTAGAAAATCTTGTGTTCCTCCTGTGAGTGAACGAGGCCGATGTCAGTCGTAACAAGCTCCACCAGCTTCAGGGTTGGGTTGCTTAGTCTCATTATTTGTATCGGTACTTCCATTCTCGTATGACGGGTTCAATTCCCCTGTTCTGTTGGTGCGAGTTCCATTACTCTATTAGTCGTTTTATCTCATAGGGCTAGTTTAATTCGCTAGGAGTAGGTCCAGTCCCATAGTTAACAGTTGAATTACCTTTATTTAATTAAAGCCCTGTTACCGCTAGTCAAATTCCTCCCTTTCTTTGTTAGTATGAAAAGCACCTGTGTTTAAGTCATATAGTACTTGTCACCTATTTCGAGTTAAAGTAAAGTTTGACCCGGTCGAATTCCCTCCTGTAAGTGAGAGTATGAAAAGCAAGCACTGTTTATAGTCCAGCAGTAGGAAATGATGATGCAAGCAATTCTGTCTTTTGAATGGAAGTCTCCCTCGGCTCGGTGGGAGCAATTGAACAATCAAAGTTAGTAAGGAAATACTTATAGGCGGGTGTTTCACTCGCGTAGCTCTTTTTGGTTATGAGAAGTGCAGTAGGTTGAAAGCAAAGAGAGGTAGGCCCGATAGAAGGTATAGTAAGACTGATCGATCGAGACAGGTAATTCGAATAGGAGTTGTTCTCTTGTTGTAGCAGTAGCTTCGGTCCTTATAGGCACTATGGAATTCTTTACTATGAGTTGAATTACCCAAAGCGGATATATAGTCTGCTAGGGCACAGTTCGATTCTCTTATTGGTATTTGGTCCAGTCTGCTAGTAGGGATTTCGTACTGATAGCTGGGAAGGGAATATTCCAATTCCAAAGTCAGAAGAAAAGTAGTGAGGTAAGATGGCAACGCAACTCACTCTTAGACTGAGTAACTGGTGGCTGTAGGTGTGTTTGTTTCTCGCGTGTGCTGGGTGCAGGTGCAGGAGTTACGCACTAAGGGGACAGGAGGGACAGGCGGCTAATGGATGAAATAAGTTCTTCAGTTAGCTCAGGGACAAGAAAGTTACTATTGGGTTTAGTTACTTCTGTTACTCCTGGGTTGATTCTGACTTATGAGTTGGCTTCTTCTTATTAGTTGAATGCTAGATGCGCTACTAGGAGCGGTAGTACCCATGTGCCATTACTTCCTAGTGCAATTCCGGGTATCCTTGCTTTGTAAGTGAAAGAATCCCATCCGTGTAAGTCAGAATAGAAGTTGCCCACTTCCCGCCTCCACTCTAACTTGAGCTAACGCCAACGAAGAAAAGCTCTTGGACTGGACTACTTAGCGCTTTCAAATACCCAATTGCATCCTTCTTTGCTAGTGCTTCAGATCTTATTGCAGCTGACTTGAGAACAGAAACATCCCACCTTAAAGTAGAGGACCCACCAAACCAAACAAAGAAGCTAGTCTTAAACTCCTAAATCGAAACCTTACCGTATCCTAGACTATACCCCATGCATATAAGCCTGTCTTTACTTATTACTTATCTTATTACTTATATACTTGCTAATCCTTTATTTTTATTATAATAGAAGAGAGACATTAGTTCGAGCCTGTCTCTCCTATGGTTTAGTATGTCTTTTCTGCCTATTAGTCTGACTTTACACCGGCTATCAGCCTACTACTTTCGTCGATGCGCAAGCGCACTCTGTTGCTATTGAATACAATTCTATATTTACCCCACCATGTATCCAAAGTAAGGGCAGCGAAGCTGGCTGTGGAGCTGGGGTGGCGCAAAAAGAGATAGGAAAGTATAATAATAATAAAAGAATGTAGGTTTGTGTTGCTAAAAAGAGTTACGCTAAAGAGTCCTCGTTATGTTTTACCGTGAAAAAAGGCAGCAAACGAGTTTTCCTTGATAGATCACCTATTGTTCATTTGAAATTTATGTTTTACCGTGTTTTTTCATAGCACCTCCGGTTTCCTTCATAGCGGAATTAATATTAACTTACTTTTGATGTTTTCCCGTGTTTTTTGATAGCGACTCTGTTTTCCTTCATAGCTGATCTATTTTTTATTCTCTTTTTCCGTTTCCCCTGTGAAAAAACATATCAAATCCGTCTGCCCCTTATCGCTGTTGCTTTTTATCTCCGACTAGCTTGTTTACTTGTTTCTGTTGGCAGCTGCTTTACTGCCCTTGTTTATGAGTTTGATCCCTTCCCCGGGCTATCAAATTGTATCTCTGCTTTCACTCCTTTGTTTGCTGCTAGTTCTAAGAGACCGAAGCTACTACTATTAGATATTAGAGAAACAAACTCGCATTCCTATTATTCTTATTCATTATTACCTCTTATTCATTATTACCTAGGACTAGACTCTATCCTTTACTTGATAAACCTATATATACTCTGTGCTTTCAACCTAGAACCACTGTTTCTGATACTTTAACCAATGCCAACAAGGCTTTCACCAGAAACTAACTGGGAATGCGCTAACCAATAAAGGACTCTCGCTACTTCATCTCAATCTAACTACCTTGCACACTTTGTTGCCTATGATCTTAGCCCCAGTATACCTTTCCTGTCTTTTCTTCTAAGACAACTGACATCAACCCCTGCTCCACTTAAGATATCTACTCGCCTCTATACTTTACTAAGATAGCTACTCGCCTCTATACCATGTAAGTTAAATTCCACTCTAGCTGAAGTACTTCCTCACCTATAAGTCGATGTCCCCCTCCAAAGATTATAGGACTACCGATCCCGATCTACAATATGTATTTCACCTTTGATAACCTTGCTTGTTCCCCTAGTACTCCTTTGGTAGAGTCAGCTTTGGGATCAGCAGCTATAGAATTCGAATAAGGGTAGCGCTTCGGATCTTTGTTTTCAATTTAAAACTAGCGTTGCTCGATCTCATTCTTAATGCCCTTTCTTTATAGAAGTCTAGAGTTGTACGAGGGGGGGAATTGGACATGTTTTTTCGTATAAGGGAATGCAACCATGAACCATTAGACTAATACCATCGCTAACAGGGCTTCCACTAATGACAAAAAGAATGCTACCACTCGCTCGCTATACTAGCTACAGAGCCTAAACTAATGCTTCTAAGCCTGCTTTTACTTTATCTTATTCTAGCATTTAAGAAAGAAAAGAGAGACTTAAAATAAGTAAAACAAGACGGACAGAAGTTCGATATAGGAGGAGCGGTTACATAATTGCTATTGGTAGGGGTGGGGTGGCAAACAAAAACTCATAGGCAAGAAAGTAAGTAAGGATGGGCAAGTAAGTGAGTAAGGAGTAAGGATGCACCGGATTAGGAACAAATATGAAGATGCTAGATCAGGAGCTAAAGAATGCAAATAAGTCTTCGAAGTTTTAAGCGGATACTAAGTAAGGGAATAGTCTTTCTTTAGGTCAGTAAGAGAATAGCATTATATTATCATTCATTATTTGAAGTTATGTTTAAACGGGAAGGGTTGTTTTGTTGTTTCAGAAGCTAAAGCAGTTGAGTGAAACTGAAGAAGTTAGTCTGTCCTTACTAGATCCAATTCTGACTATCCCTGGTTGCATTCCCTACCCTCTTTCTTTGGTAACCCTAAGCTAAGCTCCTGTCTTTTCAACGCCTATACTTGTATTTAGCCTGAATTTCCTTTATCCAGCTTGTCAGCACTTCCACTGCCCTTGCTTGAAATCAGATTAGACTAGCTCTGAGACTAAGCTGGTCCCCTAAGATCTAATACTATAATGGTCATAGTGGGAAGAGTGAAAACAGCTCCTTCGGAATTCCACCTATAGTAGTCAGAATGGTTTTTCCCAACCCGCCGGATCCGGATCAGAGGAATCACACTAGTACTTCTCGGACTGTACACAAAGAAAAAGGAATTGACACCAAAGAGAATAAGGCAAAGGCACTAAACTGGGGGTCCGACTACGGAACTCAATACTTTATCTTATAGTAATGAAGTCACTAACCGGCGCCAGTACCAATACAAATTACTGGACCGGGGCATATGAGACTAACACAAGTACTTCTCATGCTTAACCACATAGCAACTTAGGCTTCCCTTTCTGTCTATTAAGTAAACAAACTGATACTGGTGCTACCGTCACTAAGTAATGGAACGAAACAAGGGCCAACAGGAATTGAATCACTGATCTCAAGGCTGACTTTCCTACTGGTTAGTGACCTTCTTTCTTATATAATACATACCGTACGTACCTAGTTCACATATCGAGTCCAAGTATTCCATTTATTTCTTTTCTTTCAGTAATATCTATTATTCCATTTCTTTTCTTTCAGTAGGAGATACAATATATAGAGTAGGTTCGAGTAAGAGCAGTTTAGTAATAAGGAGACTAAGCAGTGGAATAAGGAGACTCAGTATCAGTAGTGGAATAGTGTTATGACTTTGGACATAATTTAGGTAGGTCGCGGTAGACTTAGGAGTGTGCGCTACAGGCGGAGGTCCCCCGGAAGGAAAGTCCCAGTTCCAGACGAGAGTCTTGTTAGCCCTAATTCTTTTCTTGTTTAGTAGCAGCGGATTTCCCTAACGACACTATTATAAGAGAATATATCTAATGTCTTATTAATAAAATGGATAAGTTAATGCCTTATTACTATTATAAGAGAATGTATCTAATGTCTTATTAATCAAATTATTAAGTTAATGCCTTATTACTATTATAAGAGAATAGATAAGTGACAAAATCAATGATAAGGTGAATGATTAGGAAAAAGGAGAGAATGAAAACAGTAGTAACAAGAATAAGAGGTAGACTAAGAAGGGGTCTATTACATTGAGTCGTAGCGGTAGATATGAGGAAAGGTACTACAGAAGAGGGAATCAAACAAAACTAATAAGTAGAGTAATCAACACAGAAAGGGAGTCGAACTCAGTGAACTCAACTCGAAACAAAGAATCCCGAACTAAAATAAGACTATTGAATTTATCATGGGCAACTCCTCCTAATTCAATTAGGAACTAAGACCTTCTACCCTACCGATGAGTCTGCCACTAATGTCGATCAGTCCGCCTTTCCCGGCTACCATTCTAATACCCTGGGTACATCTCTTCGCTTTCGTTCTCCCTTTCCTCTCCCTTCTGTCGAGCTTAAAAAGAGTGTAGCGGCCCTAGCCGCGCAACGTTAGCCGTTGCTTGGCCCTCTCCCTTCTTAAGAGCTTAAGTTCTCCCTTTCCTTACTTTGAGTCTGCAGTGCACACCTCTAAGCCTATCTCTCATGTCCTTGATTCCGCCAAGCAACTATAGGAAAATACTAATCAATACATTTTCTAATACTAATCAATGTATTAGTAGTGAATAGAATAGTTAATTTAAGAATGTCATAGCATAGTCCTTTAGTAGCACCTAAAGCAGCCTATGAGTGATCCTGGACTAATTCTTCAGGTAGCCCAGCGCATTCATTGGTCGGAACAACAACGACACCGGAACAAACACACCATACAACATACCCGCGGAAGAAACAAAAACATAGAGAGCGGCGCCTCATTCTAAAAGCAACCTGGCTCAGCCTGGAGTAGCACTCAATTAGTCTTTAGTGTGCTGTGCTGTGCTTCCGGTCTATTGGAATCGCGCATTCGGGGCGTTCGCGCATCAGTCTTACAGTGGTAATTTAGTCTCCGGGCCTCTCATTCATAGGTCGCTCGTGCAACGAAGGTACATACATCGGACATTCTTGGTTCGGTTCGGGCGGTGGTTGGTGCACCTCTTCATTCTTAGAGCAGTAATTCAATCAGCCTTCGGGAGTCCCTAGCTCGTTCATGGAAGGTACTACCATCTTTCATTCAAAACCATTCACAACGAGCGGTCGGTCGTGCAACAACAATCACAAGCTTTTTTAGGAAACCGCGTTCTTCAATTCATATAGTTCAGTCCGAAAGTAACACAACACAATCCTTGAGGAACACCTGTCAGCAAGTAAAACAAACCACATGGTCTTTGAGTAGCATCCACAAGTCTTCGGGGCCCCTACAACAACCCATTCATTCCGTGGAGCGTGTCATTCGCCCGGTCAAACGGAGGTTCTCGGGCATTCTTTGCTTGGGGTCGTTCATTCATAGGTCGGTCAACAGATATTCTAATTCGTTATCATATTAGAATAAGTAAATGAACAAACAAGCAGTAGAGCACCCTACCTAAGATCTGATCCTGGTTGACGATTTGCTATTCTCAAAGCCCTGTCTTAAACGACTCGAAAGAAGTCTGATTCAGTGGTTTGTCCAGCCCTCTCACTTGGTTTTTACCTTTGTTGTCGTAGCGTAGCGCAGTTCTAGTGTAAGTATAAGTTTAGGAAAGATCTGTAGTAGTTATCTGTAGAAGAAAAAGAAGCTGGATAAATTTCTTCATCAGCAGAACCCGCAATAGAACAATCAAGCTCAAGTGCTTCTTGAAAGTTATAAGTTGAGGTCGGCCAAAGGGATGCAGTTATAATTAAGTCTACTTGTTCAGTTCGCCTAGTTCGAGGTTAAGAGTAGAGATCAGAAGCAAGATTGGAGGAAGGATCATCAGCAGTACCAAACCCAAGTGCGTTGAGTAGTCTCTTTCTTTTATTGTATGTATCCTAAGGGCTTATTATTATATGTATTGAAAGTATATTAATGAGGGTATCGATTGAAAGTATATTAATGAGGGTATCGGTTAAGTCTCTATGGCAATCCGGTGTGAAAGCCCTATAATTGCCCATTTTCTAAGTTCGTCGGTGGTGCAAGTGCAAGTCCCGGTTAAGGTCTCTTATGCCCTTGTTCGATTCTTCCTAGTAGTAATTCCAGTTTTGCTTTTGCTAATTGAATTCCCTTTTCTTGTTCGATGCCTGTGACCTGGTGCCCGCTTTTACTTTATGAGTCGAGTTCTGACTTCTGTCCTCTATTCAGATATTAGTGGATCAAGCCTTAGTTCAAAATACGATACTCCTAGGTTAGTTCTTGGATCAGCTATTCTCGTAAAGCCCAAGCTAGCCTGCCAGTAGTCCAAACCTGCCATGCCACTACTACACTGTTGCCCCTGCCTTAGAGTCTGCCTGCAGTGCACCTTGCTTAGTCTAAACCCTTCCCGCCTACTAGTCTACTGCTACTGCCTCCGATTCTTCCAATCCATATCCCAATTCCTTATTTCACTAGTCGGTCTGCCCCTAACCTACTCTACTGTATTTCACTACAGGGCTGCCATTCCTTCCCTTTAGAGTTAAAACAGAATACGGAGAGAAGCCAGGAGTCATAATTAACTTAACGGATAGTCAATCTTACTCACCGGAATAAGTCCCAGGGCTGGCTGGCCACCGAGTTCAATTACTATAATGCAAGCATTAGGTTTATTCTGACTTTACCACCCACGAGGATGTCCCCCCGGAGCCTATAAGTCTGACTTTCCTAGTTCTCAGTATCACCCTGGGTCTTGCTTGCTAGTTTCTGATTCTTCCACTTGTTCCTCGAGCCACTGCTAACAGTAATTCCGCTACGACTAATCAGAATCCATAAAATCATACCGCCACCCAGGACACCTAGGCTAAGAGTCACCCCGAAAGTATTGCTTGCCGGACCTAGGCTGAAACTTCCCGCTCATAGGTTACCTATATTAGAATACTCAAAGAAATGATAGTTCGCTCTTGTTCGATCCGCCAAGACACTTGAGCTACGGCAAGTCACTACACCAAGCCCCTACTTACTATTAGACTCCAGGGCGGGAACAGGGAATTCCACTATAAAGTAAGAAAACAAAACAACCACTGGGAATCCCACAAATACTGGAAGGAGTTTGACTATTACTGGTAAGGCCCGAACTGCTGCTGATGAGCCTGCCGCTACTAACTTCTACTCTTTAACACTACCCTCCAAGACAGTAATAGAATCGTTGGTGAAACAGCTAAGTCAGAATCGCATTGGCACGGAATATACTATATTATATTATATGTAACTATATTGTAAGATAATTGTAAGATAGTATATTATAAGAGAATAGAAGAGAATTGGCATTATATTATATTATATGTAACTATATTGTAAGATAGTATATTATAAGAGAATAGAAGAGAATTGGCGCAGTCAATAGTAGACTAATAAATAGAGTATCAATATCAGACTCGAAACCAGACTCGGCTAAAGGAAAGGTAGGTTGATAGAAATGGTTGGTTGGAATAGTTGTAGTCGGGAGTTACAGGCGGAAAGAAAGACTTCAAGCGTGGAGCGGGGGACTTTAGGATTGATTGAACCCTTGAAGAGAGAATACAGGTAAGCAGCTACAGAAAGAAAGCGAGTAAGGACAGGCTTAACTCAAAGACTTACTTTGGACAGAATTGCATTAAGGAGCGTAGGGCTAAGAGAGGTGTGACCCTTATATTAGAGTTGATCAACTGTTACTTCAGACTAAACTGTCCAACAAGACGTGGTGTGCATAAGCTTATTTACCCACTAGCGGCTACGGTAAGCGAGAAAGAAGGCTCCGTATTGGCATTTGAGGGGCAAAGCCCATAAAGATAAATCAGGTATTCAAGCTTAAAACTATAAATCAGGGCAGTTCTGGAATCCGTAGTTTCATCACAAGAGTAAGTTATGGATTAGAGGTCTAGGCAAAAGTAAAGAATGTAGTACCCGAGGCATGGTATCTTCCAGCTAGAGTTGAGTTCGGCTCTTCCGATCCTTCTCTCTATACTTAATCTATCTCTCTATAAGTGAAGTGGTGAGCAAATCGAAAAACCTACATATTCATATTCTTATTTCCAACAAACCAAACAAGCGGAATGGAATGGAATTCTTATTATTCTTATGTTATTCTTTTATTATTATTATACTTTCAGGAATTCTATTATAATTATTATTTTATTATTATTATACTTTCAGGAATTCTTATGATTTTATGATTATTCTTTTTCCCACTCTTTCCTTTCGCCGATGGCAGTAGCTAAAGAATTAAGGACAAGAAAGTGAGAATGAGAGATCTCGTACAAAAAGAGAGACCGACGTAGCTAGTGGGAAAGAAAGAATTAGTTGTCAGCGAAGCAGAGGGAAATCAATATGAGTTGTTCGATGCAGCAGATGGGATCAATCTAATTGACTTTACCTTTACACCGATGTAGAAGAGCCCGGAGCGATGTAGAAGAGAGTAGAAGAGCCCGGAGCCTTGAGTAGAAGAAAAGAGCCTCGACCCAGAGCCTTAATTCCGAGGGCGGTGATGTAGAATTCCTTTAGTGCTCGAGAATTACTGTAGTGATAGAGGTATACTCGAGAATAATAAGTGGTGTACTCAATCAAATCATACTGAAATCAGGAATTAAATATTCCGAAATCAGGAATTCAATATTGAGATAAAAATAGGAGATTATACATCGCACACGAGAATGAGAGGTATCTTAAATAATACTGAGATCGGGTTTCCTTAGTGAATCTATTGGTTCATATCGGATTGACTTTTCTCATCTATGGCAAAAAAGTGGATTGACTTTTCTCATCTATAAAGCAATTCTATGAAATGAGTTTCTCATCTATAAATCAATTCCATGACCGTAGCCCGGGTGAAAGCACGGTAAAAGCACTCGAGAAGGATAAATCAATTACTGTAGCTCGGATTAAATCAATTACTGTAGCTCGGATTACTTATTGTATCAAGTACTGTCGCTCCGATTACTTATTGTACAGCTAACCTAACCCAACTGACCACCCTTTTCAGTAAATAGTAGTTCTGCCTCAGAGCCCACGACTAATTGAAGTAAAGGAAAAGAATCCCCTACCTTTGAAGTAAACCACCTCGGAGCCTACTACCAAGTACTGATTTAGCGATGAAAAGATGAAATACAGAATTTAACTCAAGTACTGATTTACAGAACCACTATTGGAATTAAGGCTAAGGGGTATTGAATTCAGCTTAGCGTAACTCTTTTCCAACTTTCCTATATATGAATATTATTATTATTTTATCATTAAGTAGTCTTAGTGATCTATTAGCGAAATGAGGTGAAAAAGGGTCATGTCTTTTCTGTTTTGATGAGAGCTGGTTTCCCAGTGTTAAGTAACCTTCTCCATTCTTTAAGACATAATTCTACTATTACTGAGGAAACAATAGCCACTTGGCTAATCTGAATATGGCTCATAAGTACGAGTATCCCTCTTCAGTCTAAGGCAAAAAACATGATTTGTAATTTAATGATTCAACACAGAAATCTATGACCTATGAAACACAGTAGTGCCGGACATCTCGACCCGTTGACCGTGCCTCTATGAATGATACAATGGGCGCGGTCCCTTCGATGCACGTGCGCTGGACCGAGGTACTTTATATGCCCGGGGAGGAATGCGCGTAGGGTAATCCTCCGATCACAACTCTATAATCATACGGAACGAAACCTACCCGTATATATTGATGGAACGCAGCTACCCGCTTGTATCAATAGAAAGAAAAACGACTCCACTATTGACAGTGCCGATTCTATATTCTTATAAGATAATCTAGTTTATTCAGTGCCAACTCTCTTACGTAGCTCTGGAAACAATTATGATGTATTACATTATACCATTATGATACTATTACTATTACTGAGCTGTGGAAACTATTCTTCTATATATAGCAACGGGGTGAACTAAACCACTCTTAGGCTCCTGTCTATCAGTACGACTTTACCCTCTGTCATCTCACCATGATTTCTTACTGTGTCGAGCTACTGACCTTGTCTCTTCTCCCGCTCCTGCTTCTATACACTAACTCCTTTCTTAACTCTTTCCTCTTTCACTCCTAAGATACTACTTTATTTCCGATTTCTTTAACTCCTAAGCTTTGAGTGAAACACTACCTTATTAGATTGGAATACTGCCCAATGGATTCACTACTAGATAGATTTAACTAGGAATAGAGAATAGTCAATAGAGAACCTGTCTGCGAGTAGAGAACCTGTCCGCGAATATAGAACCCGCGTGGGGTAGTAAATCCTGCCTGTGCGGGGTAGTCAATAGAGGAAAAGGTATAGCCGCATAAAGAGTAAGGGGAATGTGATTAATAATCAATAGGGAGTAGTAACATCCATGAGTTTTCATAGTAATATGAGTTGTCTAGTTTTCATAGTAATATGAATGGGAGTAGTAATACCTCTGAGTTGGGTAATAGTGAGATCTATGGTTTATGGATGGGAGTAGAAATATCCAATCCGTGAGTTTTCATAGTAATATGAGGAAGAACCTATGCGATGTGAGCCTATGCTAAGGGGAAGAGTCAGGGGGTCTCAGATGCATGAAACTTAGATAGACTAGGGATTTTCAACCTAGGTGCACACTACACGACTGGAACGCTACCCTACTCTGTCAGAATGATATAAAGTGAGGGTACCTGTCCGGGGATACTAAAATGCTACATGAGAAATTCCACTCAGAAGTAGAAGAGTGGTCGGTTAACACATGTACAGGGAATTGGACCCATTAGTATAAAAGAGTGGCTGTTGAGAGGGCTTGTTCAGAATCGAATTAATCGGTATAAGAGAATTGCACTGGTGCTCCTACTAATATGGAGCTCTAAGACCGCTCTAATCCATATTATATAAGTGACCTGACCGTTTACACGCGGAATGCCTATAAGGAATAACAGACTAATCCAAGGAAAAGCGGACTTGGAGGCGGGGGGAAGAGAGACTTAGGTGGTTGAACTACAAAATGCAAGTGTTTATTTTAAGAATCAGAGACAGCGTAGTAGGAGACAGTATAGTAAGTATAGGCTTTAGGACTAGGTGTGAAAGGATGCGTTTCAGGAGCGGAGCTAAAGGCTACAAGTAAGGGATATCAGATTTTTAGTCAGTAGTTAAGGTCACATAAACAAACAGTCGCTGGATTCCCCGTCTTCGAGTTAAGTATGACACCTGAGTTCTCTTCTTATGAGTTCGATTCCCTTTCTCTTTTTTCAGGTTTAGGGGCAGAAGCAAGGTTTTAAGTAAACAGTTTCAGAGTTAGAGACAGGGTAGTAAGCCTACTTTTTGATAGATAATCCTACTTATTGATAGACTTTCCTACCAATTGATAGACTTTAACTCGATTCTTTTAGTAGATTCATTCCCGGGCGAAAACCAAGTGATCTTTACGCTCTACTGACACAATATAGGAAACATAGGAGAACTTCATATAGGAAAAAAGAAGTGGCTGCCGCGGCAGGAGCCCCCTAGACTTAACTAACGACTTTCCTTTCCACTCTAACTCCACAAACAAGAACAGCCCCTATTGCTGCTGGGAACTAGAATACCTGGCTCATTCTGATGTTTCAAACTACGTTGCTCGGCCCCGCTTCAATTGGACTACTACTACTGGGCTGCTACTACTTGGACTACTACTAGTTTGGGCAAGCTACTCGTATACTAGTTGGGGCAAGAACTATACTTTCCACTGAACCTCTATCCTATACCTATGGCTACTAACCCGACCTCAACTATGGCTCTGTACTCTTGACCCTAAAACCTAACTCTGGCAACAGATACTGAATGGAACTCAGTACTTATAGCTCTGCTTCCTCGTCTCTCCGGAGTAAACTAATTCCATTCCATTCTTAGCTTTGAGTGAACCCCTACTAGGCACCAGTAGATCTGAAGTCAACTTTGAAGAAACCCGTGTTTTTGGATAGCAACCTTCTTTTAGCTAATAGAGAACCCAAAAGTCATTAGAAATTTACAAAACCCCGGGTTTTTTGTTATCTTCGGAATTTCCCTTCATAGCGAACCCGGGACAGACTGACTTTTCACGAGAACTGGCCAAGCGCCAAGACACTACTAACGTGGCGCGGCAGCGGACTATTAGTTGCGCGGCTAGCGCCGCTTCACTCTTTCGCCGCGTAACGAGAACTCACTGACGCGTAACGTTAGAAGTTACTTGTCTAGTTACTTGGCCCGTGTTTTTTGATAGCTTCGTTCTTTTCCTTCATTGCGAGGTCAAGAGTCATTTGCAATTTATGGAACTCCGCCAAGCGCCAAGACACTACTAACGTGGCGCGGGCCAAGCAACGACTAACGTTGCGCGGCTAGCTTAGCTTCACTTTTTCTAGTTGCGCGGCTAGCGCCGCTTCACTCTTTCGCCGCATAACTAACTGACGCGTAACATTAGTAGTTACTTGTCTATTTGGCCCCGGGTTTTTTTAACGCAAACGAGTTTTCCTTCATAGCCGGGTCAGGAGTCATTACTTTTTTTCGTTTTCCCGCGGATAGCTTCTATGATTATTTTATGATTATTCTTTGATTATGTTATTATTATTCTTATGTTATTATTATTCTTTTCTTATGTTATTATTATTCTTATGTTATTATTATGATTTGATTATATTATTATATGTTATTATTATGATTGTTACATTACTGGATGCGCTAGCCGCTTACCGCTGCTACTACTAACAAAGATCAGTCTCATAGTTAGTCAGCTAAGACAGCTGCTCAAGAAGGGAATAATGAAGCGAACAAGCAAGAAAGCAAGTACATGGAGCTAAAGAGTGCAAGTAATCAATCAGTCCGAAAGTAAGCAAAGGTAGGCTTAGAGACATGTACAGCAGATTGAAAGACGAGCGCAAGAATGCGCCAGCGTCCCAAAGTGTGATGATTTCTCTAGTGGCAAGGGAGGAGTAAAAGACTAACAGGCAGTAAGGGGAGACTAACATGTAGTAAGGTAATACTTGATGTCTGGCTGGGGGAAAGGTAGCTTTTAAGTCAGTAGCAGCAGCCTCATCAGTACAGTGAAAGTTCCTTTTGTTTGCGGATTCTGATTAGCACTAGCTCAATTGCGGGGCACACATTCTTCTGAGTTGTTTTCAGCCTTGTTAGTGGTCTTTTCCTTACTAGTTTCATTCACTCTGGTTTGAGTTGCAGTAGTAGAAGAAGTACCCTACTAGCTCTCCCAGGCAGGAAAGTAAGAAGCAAAGACGGGAGCGGGCATCCTCTTCGGTCAACAAATACAGAAATCAAGGATAGGGGGTAGGGCCTATATTCTGAAGTGGCCGAAGCTGCAACTAAAGAGTTCAAGGCGAGATAGGGCATGCAAGAAGGAAGTCTCAGGCTAACTTATTGGTGGAAGAAGTCAGTAAGCCCGCGGAGGAGAGTGATGCTCAATCCAAGACGCAAGGCTATAAGTAGGCAGTGCGGGAATTAGAGTAAAGAGAGGTCAAGTTCAACCCTGTCCGAGCAAGTAAGGAGTTGGGGAATCTTTGATATTAGTCCGAGAGTGATACAAGGTCAAGTAGGTTTCAGAGACGGGAGAGATGGACTGCAGCCGGGGGCCAATAAAAAGAATAAACCCCAGCCCAGCAGCCCAAGAATGGAATAAAGAGTGATGCTGGCGAGTAGCGGACTCGGGGACAGTAAAGTAAGCCTATTGTCTTTCTTTGGGAGGTTTTAGATGTGGAAGTTCTACTCTTATTATTATAGTTCTGAATTGGATTCTCTGTTTTGAGTTGAGTTCTGCATCTCTTGTTTCCGTCTATCAGGGCAGTGATGCACTCTCTCACTTATCAGTTGGATTACCTATTTTCTACCTTTGAGTTGGATTCCCTTCTTTGTATTGATAGCTTCGATTCTGTTTTTGACTAGTCTTTTTCTATACCCCCTGTTGCTTTCTTCTACTGCTTAGTTGCATTCTCCGAGGCACTAGTGAATAATCTGCCCGGGGTGGGGCACCCAGCGAGTTTTTGTATGCATTTAGTTTACGTAGTTTAGTTCAGAATTAGCTTCACTGCTTTAGTTCCTGTACTCACTGGATCATACTCCCATTTTAATAATACGGGTTGGTTCTATTTCCTGCTTGCTTGCTCCTGCAGCTCGTTCTATTTCCTTTGGCGTGACCTGATATTAACACAGACAGACCTTTCAACACGGAATTAATACTCGATTGCCTTTACCCGCCTTTATGAAGCCCCCCGAGTTTTACTCTTCTTTCTGTTCTTCCTTCAGCACTAAGTCAGTCAGTAACTTATTTCTGTTGGAGTGTTGCGATAAGCAAAGCAGGTTTTGCAGTAAGTGATTCAGTGTCAAAGTGGATAGAGGTAGAAGCCGAATTCATCCCTTTTCTCATGCCCACTCAGTAGTTAAGCGGAACTCGAGTTGCCCACTCAGTAGTTAAGCGGAACAGTCTCGAGTCAGGGTAGCAAAAGAAAGTGTCCCTCGTCTAGTAGAGCCTGAACTATAATGCTGTGCTTCTGAACTTAATACGAGTCTCGTTGTTAGCTTGTGTTGTCGGTTATGAAAGTAAAGTTGAAGTTCTATCCTCAGCTAATGCGGTTAGAGTTGACGACTAAATATTTAAAGATCATCTCTTTCTTTGGGCGCGGGCAGTGAGTTAAACACAGTTTCTAGTACAACTAAACAGTTTGAAGAGAGGCGCCCCGCTATACTAGAGAGAGGCACCATCCATACTAACTCGACTTTCCACTTAGAAATCAGAATGAGACGATCCACCTTGAACAATTATAGGTAATATAAGGGGTTAGACTATCTTCTGATTGTCCCTCTGTTGGTTGCTCCTTGGTTAACTCCTTACGCTAAAGAACACGCAGGAATATATAACTCTGTTCCCTTCCCGAACTCGCGAGTAAATACTTATCTTCTGCACTGAGTCTTGTGCAGCGCCGTCAAGGTAAAGCATTTCATCTTTTTCCCTTCACTTCAAACAAAACTCCCTTTCCTAACCCCTTACCTTTAGGGCAAGTCAAATGCAACAAATACAGAATTTCCCGTTGGGGTGATGCTGACACTCATTCACTTTCATTAAGAACCGCTTGTACCTGACTTTGGAACTGATGTACCTGACTTTGGAACTGATGTACCCGGCTTTGGAACTGATCAGTTGCCAAGAAACTCATTATTATCCAGAGATCCCGACTCCGCTCCTGCTGAAGTACTTACCGCTTCAACACCCAGGACTAATTGAATTGAAAACAGTCAAGTCAGTACTAGATTATTAGCTTAACACGAAAGCTCTCTCTTCGGCTTCAAATCCAGTTTATGATCCTGAGGCGACTCCTATCGCAGGAACTGCATGGCTATAATGTTACCCTTCTTTATCCTAAACTCTATGAGCTAGCTGCCTTGATATGAGACTCCTCCTTTCCGAACGCCCCAAAACTCGAACTGCTTAAGCGTGTAGTGGGTATTCGTAAGTATATGGATCCTCTTTATACGAAGAAACTGGAACAGCTCTAGACTCCTCCTTTGCTTCCTTACTGGCAGGATTGCTTCTTTCGGCTGTTTCTTTTATTGCTGGTTGGATTGAAACGTTAAGGAATTTCGCTTGCCCCTCAGGACTTGTTACGAACTCTATTGTTGGTATTGTAAGTGAATCATTTATTTGCATCATCCTCTATTGAGCACGAGCACCACCGATAGAAGACTACGGTTACCTAAGCACTTCCCTCTCTTTTGAATTAGATACAGCAGTAGAGATAGAGGTTGGCAACCGTGGCTCTGATGGTTCCGGAGGCAAGCATCCTTGTTTGTTAAGAGAGTGAGTTACGTTCGAGTAATGGTCTCTCTGTGTTGTCCCGCTCTAGCTCAAACAAAGTAAGTAGTATTCCGTTCCAGGAAGCATAAGAATCCGTTTTCAAGAGCAGGATTCGAATTCGAAGTCTTGATCTTAACCCGCGAATGAATGCCCACTGGAATGCTTAAGGTCATAAGATGGTACTTCTTCAGCGCTAAAGTAAAGTAGTTGAAAGAGAAGTTGCCGAAGCCGAATATCTCTCTTTTATCATACATAAGAGAAAGTATCCACATAAGAGAAAAGTATCGCAGCAAGTAGAGTTCGTTCGAACAAGGATCTCTGTTAATGGAAGGGAGTGAGGAAACAGGGTCCGGTCTAAACCCAACAGGAGCGGAGCGGGATAAAGATGTCAATCAGCGGAAACATAGTCTACAGATGGAGTGGAGCAGAGCCTCGAGTAGTAGATGAAAAGGCAGCATCTGATTCGGTAAGCAGTGTATTTACGAGGTTCTACACCAAGTTTCAAATCTTTTCCTGTATCCGGATCGGAATAAGGATTAGATGAACCAGCAATCAGAAACAAGATCTCGATAAAGATTCTGTGGAAGCTGCTATTGGTTCAGAAAGGAAGGTTGGTTCGAGTATGGTTTCCAGTTGTCGACAAAGCGGTAAGTACTTAATTAGATATAAAGGGTAATTTCATTTTCGTTATCAGAGGGATCAAACTTAGTTCTCAAGTAATCCTTTTGTCGACTAGATCAGGATACGAATATGGATCTAAAGCGGGATAATCACTTCAAGTATTGTTTGGGGCAGAAGATTAATCAAGTACTGGCTCTTTAGCAAGGTATCGTAGAACTGGCTCTTAAACAAGGTTAAGTGGACTGGACATTATCTACCTCCACCGACAAGGTAAATAAAGTAAATCTGCTTTTTATTATATTGAAACAGTTTATACATATGTAGCTTACTTGAGAACAGACAATGGAGTCGCCAACACCTTTCATTGCACTTGAAACTGACAATATACATACTCCCCCCGCCGTATGAGAATTAGGGTCTAAAGTAGAGAGTACTACTTATGATAACTAAACACGGAACCTAGGCTTATACTCCTATCCATGTGCCTGTGCCCTTATTTGCTCGAAAACGGATATCTCTGTCTCTAAGCCTTAATAGCTGCTCCCGGTATCTTTACTTGAAGCTTTGCCTTAACTCTGAAACTATGCCTAAGAAGCGTATCTTACCTAGCTATCAAGCCAAACTGACACAATCACTACATTATGAACTTTCACTACAAGGATCGGATCGAACCAATATACTAATACAAGAAGAGAGCTAATGGCAAACAGACTTTTCTTAGCGCTTCTAATAATCCAACTACTGGTAAACTGTATCAAACTAATTAGGGCCATGATCAGAGTAAACCTACTACTTGCGAGAATTGAGCAGGTGCTTCTCATACCCCGGAGCTGGTAATCCCAGTAATAGGTATCGGACCTTCCACCCACTCAGCATATGGATCCACCCGCTACTACCCTATGCCACTGTGCACTATTGGAATCCAACCACTGCCAATTAGACTATCACTGGTGCTTATCGGACTTGCTTTACTACAATCTAGAGTTTCATCCCGAGTGGAATCTCCTGTTTTCGTATCAGTGTCAGGGTCAATTACAGGTTTTACTGGTTTACTAGGCGCTTAACGGATAGCTTCATGAAAACAAGTCCAGTGATAGTATCTGAAGCAACAGAATACGCAGTGAGAGTTTTGTCAACGGGATTAGTATACAAAGCATAAACAGTAGAATAATAACAACAATAATCGGAATAAGAAGCAGGAGATGGAAAGTAGAGTGAAATCGGAATAAGAAGCAGGAGATGGAAAGTAGAGCTTTTCCATTGAATTCATTACTATCGGTGTAAAGTGGAGTTTTTTGTTTTCCCTTAGTTAGTGCTGCTGTTATTAGCTTGACGTCATCGTCATCAAAATAAGGGTTTACTGCCAACCTTTACGCTAAGGCTAAGGGTGGTTTCGTGCCATTCCGGAATCCCCACCCAGTTGGTTGTTGTCAATTCGAAAACTGGAGTAGAAGCTGTACAAGGCGGGCTAAAGTCAGCAACAATATATAAGTCGTTGCCTCCGCAAGTTAAGTTGAATTCGGAACTTGCAGTCCGGTTTCGTACCGGGGGTGTAATACTGGTTGGCTTCTTCGGTAGGTAGGGGAGCCTAGGGTCTTTCCCTTCTGTAGGTCGTAGGTACTTCCTAATTATAACTGGAACGAACTTGAATCACACAGGAATGCTCGCTTGGCCACCTCCCAATTACACGGCTTGAACGGCTAGAAAGAAGGGCTAGGTGCTTTGCTACTCGTTACCTACTCTGCTCCTGTGCTCTATCAAGCTCAAGCTACCAAGCAGCGCAAGTTTGCGGAGTTCAAAGAAGGTGATCCGGTGGGGGTGGTTCATCTCCGAAAAGAGCCTTTCCCGTGAAGACAATTTACTAAGCTCAAGCCTAGAGCTGATGGACCATTCAAGGTGAGTTCTCAAACGCATTGATCTTTTAAATGCCTACAAGATGGAACTACCAGCATCGTATGAGGACAGACACTATCATTTCAATAAAAGTAATGTTTGAAGGCTAGATGGCGGCCTTAGGAACGGATTGTGGTACCGCTTTCACTCTAGTAGCTTAGGACCCTAGTGAAGGTGAAGCCTCCTACTCTTTCCCTTGAATGAAGGGCAGTAAAAAGTGGGTGCTTTGGTTAACGGCTTACGAAGTGACTAATCGTAGCCAACCAACTTATTAAAGATGTAATGCTTTCTCTTATTATAAAGAAAATGTGTATGGTGATTGCGAGATGAAAGAAGTAAACGCAAAAGTCGAGATGATAGAAGCGAGACTGAAAAGTGGAGTCCTTTCGAGTGAGTGGCTTATGCTCCTTCGATTTACAATGGTTGGTCTGAGTTGAGTTGCCATACGATCCGCAGGGAACTAACTCGCTCCACTATAAAGGCCTTCAATCAAGCCAAAGGAGATAGACGCCTGGGAAAGGGGCATGGCTATTCCTGCGAGGTCTTTTCCACTAGATGGTCTAAATTAATAAGAGGGTTGGGGATGGAGTGTGAACCTCATTCCGCGTCTGACCTAACGAGTGCTCACACACTAAGGGTAGGAAAACAAAGCAAAGGCAGAATCACACTATTTTATTATTCCAAGGCGGAATCAATCCTTCTATTATATTATTCAAAGGGTATGGAAAATGCAAAGTACTAGAAAAAAGGAAGGGGGGAAGTTTGAGTCACGAAAGCGAGACTCCGCGGCTGTAGTGGGCAGGATAGGCCTGCTGGCAGGAGAGCTATTTGAAAGTAGCTAAGCGCCGGTATTACTTGAAGCTGAAAGTGGTCCTAGCTGATGCGGGGCATAGTGCTAAAAGCTAAGCTTCTGGCGTCCATTAGCCAAGAAGGGGTCGTCTAAGTGATAAAAAAGGAAGCATCTCGAATCGGGCGGGATCCATCAAAGATTTATTTAACGCAATGAAAACTTGCTCGATGTGGGCTTGCTCCTCTTGGCAGCCTTCTTCAAGATAGGATGATGCTGGAATTTCCTGCATTTCATGACCACGGGTTAAGAACAACTACGGAAAATCCATAGAGTTGGTAACCTAGATTGCCTTCACTGGAACCTTATCCTCTATCTATATCTATAGGAAATAAATACTCTAATGGGGAATGTACAATAATGTATCGAAAACTTAGAACATCCTACGCATGGAACGCAACTACAACTTGAACTCCAGCCCGCCCTAGCACTGAACCTCCCAAAAGAAAGGGAACTGAATGAATGGCTGTTCACACAAAGACTCATTTTATGGTGCTGCTATTGCTATTACTATGAATGAGAGATGATCCCATCCCCGTAGTCCGTTGTTTCTACCATTGGGTGTCCGCCCTTAGTTACAAAGCAAAGGGCTACATCGCTCCCGCATCACATATGGTATATAATCATTGATAAGTAATAGAATCATAGTCATTTAATATATTCATCAATAATTGGTTCCAAAGCTCAGTAATAAAAGAATTAGTTAAAAACCTAGACCAGTTGATCGAAAGAAAGGGAATGAGATATGGTCCCCGGAGACGGAATGAGATATGGTCCCCGGAGACGGAGTGAATTACCGCTCGCAGGCTGATGGATGTTACTCAAAGAAATCAGTAACCCTACCTTTATTTATGAAGAAGGACATAATTAATGGGCAACGCGCTCTCCTCGATTCAACCGGGGCAGGGTGATCCTGTGATTCAACCATAATAAGGACCAGGCGCCTACATACCCAGACATAATAAGGAACAGGCGTCAGAGATGGATTACATTTTGACTTTCGAGTTGTTCTCTTATTTTATTAGGTTGGTTCTGGTAATTCTGTTGCTGAAGCAGTAAATGAAGAAAGACATGGTTGAGTCAGTCGAAGAAGCAAAGGCAAGAGCAAAGGTATAGACACCAGTAAATCCAGCTTATGATGTTGTATTCGACCGAGCAGAGCAGTCGATCCTGTTAATTCAGAAAAAATGGATCTAGAACCAGCTTCCCCACCACTACCTCTACCAACAGCAGCATAAGGCCTAGTTCCAAATCCATTAGGACATAGGCAGCCCTTAACTACTTAAGGACAGAGGCATAAATGTTTACTAATGTATTAAGGACAGAGGTTTACTAATGTACTAATCGTTTCAGAAGGCTTCTTTCTCGTTTAAGGCGAGGCTCTCACACCATCTTTTCTACCTAAGTAAAGGAAAAGTTGAGTTGGATCAATTCATTCTTCAGCGCGTCGTGCTTTCTTTCATTGAATACGAGTTCCAGTGATTGGCTTTACCTTTGTTGGCATAGCTGATTGGCTTTACCTTTGTTGGCATAGCATAGATAGAATCCGCGGGTCCACTAGACGATTAAGTAGTATCCGCGCTTCTTTTCGTAGCGTCTAGAGGGGTTTGAGTCGAGATCAATAGGATATTCCATTCCCCTCTTCTCCATTGCTTGCTTGTTTAATTAATAATTTTTAACTTCTCACATAGTATAGATTGGAGTAAACAAACAGAATAATCAGAATATTCGATATTTAGCTAACGGGAGTTCTGAAACTGCCAATAAATATGATTCTCTTAAAGCAATGCGGAAGCTTCTTATTCTTTCCTTTCGGGTTAGGAGTTTAGAAACACTGCTTTTTCTCTCTATCCACGATGACACTCATTGTCTCGCTTACCACTTACTTCTCTTCTATTTTGTTTGGTGCCGGGCAATACTTTTTGCCTCTACTCGTTCTTCAAAAGTTAGGAGTTCCCCTATATTCGTTCTTTCTTGTTTTTACCTATATTCGTTCTTAAATGAAAGGTGAGGAGTTAGTCTCGGTGCGCTATAAGGCAGATTGTTGGGGTGCTTGTTTAATCTAGGCTTATTGGCCCTGCCCTTGCTTGTTAGTGTGCAAAAGCCATTGTTGCTTGTTCTGCTTATGATCTATATTATGCTCCATATTATGATCCTGATCCTGACCTTATTATCATTCTAATCCTTCTTATTTATTTAAAATACTAGCATAATGTAAATAGAGAACAAATAAACATATGATAGATATAAGTAAATAAAACCAGGATGAAATGAGGGTTATTAGAGCTAGGTTTGAGTCTCACTTAGGGAGTCAATATGCAGTGTCAGTTTTTGAGTAAGTAGCGACATGCTAACAATCAAACATAGGATGCCAAGACATCAGCTCGGGGGTAAGTCTTCTATTTAGTGGTTGGATCAAGGGTAGTTAGACTCAACTCGAAGGAGTAGGGCGGAGACTAACAGGCAGCAAAGACGGATTCCGTGTTCAAAGGTATAGGCTGATAGACCGGAATGCTTATTTGGTAGTTGTCAGTAGAAGAACCAAAGGTGCAACATAAGATCCCGAGCCTTACTTGTCCACTGCACTCTTGTATCTAAACCTATCTCTCTGCTCGGAAGGTTAACTATGAGATTATACTCGTTAGGTGCTCGGAAAGGTACTACAGAGAATAAGAGTGATGTTAACTTATGATATGATTCAGTCCGGATCCATCTAATGAAGCATACTTATATTGGAAACTAGGGCTAACTACAAGGGCCAATACTTTCAGGGATGGATGGAACAGGCACATAATCATGGAACTAGGAATAAACAGTACACGTGTGATACAGCGCATAGATTGAAATAATAAGTAATAGGGACATGAATTCAACTCAATAGTCCTCGCCATACGTTATGTGTTTGGGGCTAAGCACTGAACTCACAAGTAATAATTGCACAAGTAACAATTGAAGTATCCGGATTTAGTGCTAATAGTGATAGTAGTCCGAGAAGACTAATGGGTAGGTGATACAATCTAGTGCATCCAGTAATGGACTAAGAGTGGTAAGCATCTTCATTTCACTCGTAAGCGGAAACCAACCCTAAGCTAGAGCAGTTAGTTTACTTAAACACATAAGTAAATAGAATAATTAATATACATGCAAAGAATCATCAATAAGAACAAAGAATACAAGGGATGCAAAGAATCATCAATAAGAACAAAGAATACAAGGGGCAAATACCGATTTGGATGTCAGGCAGTAAGGATGTTAGGCAGTGGAGGTAAACTAAATATAGCAAGTACGTAAAAGAGTGTAGCGGCGGGTTGTTAAACTACACATAATGTAAGTATATATTGTTATTAATGAGTGCTAAAGCGGCGGACTCTGAATAACCAAAATAATGGAATGGTCGTGCTAACAAACTCGAACTACTAATGGCTGGCACTGCCTTCTTTAACGCTTCAACTACTATAGCCAAGCCTATAATTCCCCTACATTGGTCTGACTATCTTATTTCTATGTCTCTAGCTCTTGCCCTAAACTCTTATCTCTAGTGAGAGGTCTCCCGCTCCTTATCAATTTTATTAGGAGTTATTTCTCTAAGTGTCATGGCCATTATATCTTTTTGCTGCCTACTGCCCACCCTTTTTTCATTGAACTAAAAATGCGTGTAAATCCCAATGTGAAGAATCTGCTCCTGTTTGTTAAGAGATAGAATCAGCAACAAACAAGTGATTTGAAACGTCGGGTATAAAGCAAGATCGGGCTCTTCGTAAGGAGAAGAGGTTGGCAAAGGATCTTATCAATTCCAGTATAGGTATAGGTTCGTCTGCGGAGTCTTTCCCAGAGTCTTTCCCCTTTCCCAGAGTCTTTCCGAGCTTTGTCTGCAGGATCGGGATCTTCATAAGCATACTAATGGTCAAGAAGGAGCACTAGGCTTGCTTGGTTGGTTGGGCAAGAAAAGAAGTAGGTCATTTATTTCCATTAGAAGTATTAGAGCTATGCCCGGGAACAAAGAAAGAAGCCCTAGAAAAAGAAGTCAACTAAGAATTGATAAACCTATGCGGTGGAGCGTGTGCTTGTCTATACATTACTTGGTGGAAAGTCGGGCTAAAAGAAAGGGTCGGTCAACGGGTCGAGGAGGTACTCATTCTTTAAGTAAAAGAAATCAGTCCTGTCCTGGCCGAGTGTCTTGTCCACTTGCCTATTACAGTAGAGTGAAAGGGCGGAACCTTGCTATACTTACTTGCAAACTAGACCTCTCGCTCTGCCGCTGCTGTCCTAGAGTCCTTATTTCCCAGAAGATAAAGAAGGGATTCTTGTTACCTTGGCACTAAGTCTATACCTCTTTGCTTTGTTTTGTTAGCTACTGGGCTCAAGGCTGACTATCCTGTTTCTCACTTCACAATTATCCATTTCGGATTCCCTTACCACTAGCCGTAGGCCCGCTACTGCTTACTTACATCCTGACTTATGGGCTTTAGGCTGCGACTGCTCCTATACTATTATTCTACTGCTCCATCCTATTATTACTAGTATTCTGATTCCTACTCTTATTTATTATGAGTATGATTATACCTACACCTATTATGAGTATGATTATACCTACTCTTATGAGTATGATTATACCTAACCTACTCTTATTTATTATGAGTATTCTTATACCTACTCTTATTATTCGTATTCTTATACCTACACCTATGATTCAATTCTATCATCTGAGATCCTGAGATTTGTATCAACAAGTAGTGGGCTAAGAGAAAGTATTGTCCCGGAGTTGGGCCAGTAAGAGTCGAAAGGCTGATTTCAAACAAGTAGAGGCACAGACTTAAGGCAAAGGAATAAAGATCTGAGTCGTAAGAGGACTCGCGCTACAGAATTTAGGGCATTAGTATTAGGGCATATTAGTACAAGAAGAAAAGTGAGGGCAGTGAAGCTGCTGAGCTGCGGTGACAGGCGGGGAAGAGTTAGTTTTTAGTTATCGTACCAAGGGTAGTGTTTTCATTCTTTTCTTTATGAGCTGAATTTCGATTTAGTAGCAAAAGTCTCATCAGTGAAAATCTACTACTACTTTGCTTGAGCAAATAGGAGCTGAATCCACTGTATCATATATATCTATCACGGTCAACTTCCTTTCCATTAGCCGAGGAAACAAATACCTCTTTTATCTCTCTTGCGCCCGGATACTCATCTTGGAGACTAATCTTAAATCCATCCCTGTCGGGCTACTTTTAATCTATCTCTCGCTCGAGCTTAAGTAGTTTGTTTGCTATGGTTGACTTTACTTGCTCGGCAACACACCTATTCTTCTTATTACCCTCTTCGACGTGTCCTTAGTCTAGTCTGGTCTCCTTACTTTGAATACAAGGCAGTTCTCTCTCTAGCACACAAATCTCTCTCTTAGTACAAACAAAAGGGGAATTTACTAAGCAGTACACGTATTAGATCAAACTCTAACAAGCAAGATGTGAGATCCGGAGGGGACTCCCCGCGCTAACTAATAAGACGATAACTCATAAGCAAATGAATTACTTTAAGGTAATAGTAGTTGCTAACCTTCTTTGTATTCTTTAGATACTTACTACTATGCTTGCTTTGTAGTTCGAGTTAAGAGCAAAGCTTTACCTTACCACCTATATCCCCTTGCTTTTAAATTGATTTATACTAGTCCCAGTTACTCTGATTGTATTTATTGAGGCCAATTCCAACAGATATCTTGAGAATACATGAATACCAATAACATCAAGTAAAGGTCAAGTGGGTTACCCTGCCGAAGTCCCCTGGAGCTCTTTAAACTTTAGGGGTTCTCTCCAATGTTAGAAAAAGTTGGTTGGCATTTTCACACGCTCCACAATCCGGTAGAAAAACCCCAGCAGCTTCTTTAAGGTTTCCTCAATGAAAACCCATTCTCATTCTATCTTATATCGTATGCTTGTCGCATATCCATCCTTTGCCTTTGATTTATGCAAAACATGAACCGCAAGGATTGCTTGATGGTAGAGCTTCCGTCCCAGAACAAACCCGATCAGAAGGAAGGGCAAATGGTCTAGAGATGGATCATGCAAAATGACCCTATTGGGATCGACTTAAGAAAGGGGGACCTTAATCTTACCCCGGGTTGCAACTAGATAGCACTGGCCGACACCGATAGCAAAGCAAATAAACTCAACTCCATCTGTAAATGAAAATGAAAAAAACCATTAACAATAGCAATGGAAGCTAGCACTCGGTTTGAACCTACCATTTTAGATAGAAGGCAACTTGATGGGACTGAAGAGAAGGACGGGAACGAGCGGGATCTCAGACGAACAGTAAAGACCGTAGAGGACTAGCCTAGGCTCTTGAAATACCTTACTCGGCTCGAGGAAGAGGAATATATAGGTACACGAGGTGAGCGGAAATCTATTATTCTACATTTGTAAATAGAGGATTAATTCATTTCCCTGTGTACCGTCCTTCTGATAACCATTGAAATTTGATATCTTGTGATGCTTCTTTGATAGATCGTTACGTCACTCGGGATAGAACATGAAATGCGCATATAGAAAAGATGGGTCAAATTCAGGACAGGTTGGTTAAGGTAGTTGTGTAGGCTCGCCAGCCTTGTTTCAGAGTCCTTGGTGTTCTCCTCAGCTATAGCCCCTCCTTTGTTATAGTTAAGACTGGGGGCCCCTATGGTTGCTTCGACGGGTTTCATCGCTGAAAGGAAAGAAAGAGCAGCCGATCTTAGTAGCTGCGCCAACTAGTGACAACTTTATTTATTCGACTTGGCATCGATCAGTACTTACTTGTTAAGGTTTTATGCGCCTCTTTCTCTTGTGCGGAACTCCCCTCCCCTTACCTAGGAGGGAGGCATCACCTAATAGCTCCTTTAACCTACTGAAACGGCTCGGTTACAGCACGACACTGAGTTCGTCTACCAAGCAGAAATCATAAATAATAACTAATCACCGAATAGCACTCTAAAAAGAAAAGAATGAATTAAAGAGTAATTAAAGAGAAAGTGACTGATTAAGAAAGGGGCCAAGGCCGCTATGACCAAATAAGAATTTCTATCTGTCTGTATGAAGAGCCAAACAAGAATGTGGCGTAGAAAGGATGTGCCCGCTTTGCCTTTGATCGTTCTTTATTTTCATTGAATGAAAAGACCAAGACCTCGATTTAGCTTTTAGGAGCGAAAGAATATTTGTTTTGTCTCGGACAGAATCTAAGATTGAATTGACTTTATCTCTATCAAACGGATTGAATATACTTTATATATATGCTTATTTGATTAATTTAAACTTTATCATCTCTATGCTCATTTGTTTGTCCAGTCCTAGGTGTAGGCCACATGGCTGGCGTGAGTTTGTTTTGATGTCGGTAACGTGTGGTTAGGTTGGTTGGATGCTAACGAGTTTTAGGGACTTATTGTTGGATTCCAACAGTATCGTTAAGTGGGTCCTTCGCTAGTGTACTTAATGGCAGTAGCTTCATTTCTCTTTCCTCCGGCCCCCGGGTGAATGTTTTATCAATAGGAATTTGTACACAAAACGCATATCTGCCGCGAGTTGCATCCATGGTACATGAAGCAATTATGAAATTCTGAATAAGCGCGCGAGTTGCATCCATGGTACATGAAGCAATTATGAAATTCTGAATAAGCGACCCGTTACCCGCTTTTTTGAGTCTTGGTGTGTCCGATAGAAGTTCTGGTAACCAGGCCCATATGGCTATATAATCCGGATGCCTTTCATCTTGGTTCCAATTTCCGAACGGTTAGGAAGTATTGACCAATGAACCAGGGTCCTCCGTGTAGTGCTCGGGTTAGGAAGTATTGACCAATGAACCAGGGTCCTCCGTGTAGTGCTCGATTGTCATTTTCCAGATCTCGACATGGAATTCTGAATCAATCCTTACCGAGATCCATAAGATCCGATCCCATAAGATAAGCATAATTTCTTCTGTTGGCTTCCACAGCTGCTGAAGGCCTTGTTTTCTAAAGGTAGAGCAAAAAAAGCTGTCACTTTCCGGATTGTTGCCGTGGTTGGTATATCCGTTCTTTGTATTCTTTCATGAGCGGAATGAATCTTTTGATGGGCTTGATAAATCTGAGTTTCTTCACTTCCGCCTTCATATCGTACGTGTCCAGTCTGTCTATCCGCCTTTATTGTGCATTGTGAAGGGCAAAGAAAGGGCTTTTGTTGTCTCAAGGTAAGTAAGAATGGCCAGTGGATCTTGGATGTGATTGATTTAAAGTCGCATTTCTAGGGACGCTAGGATCTTTAATGCGTATTACTTCATGAGGTGATCCTCCTATTCATTTGGATGTTCTTCTTTTTTTGTCAATAGTCTTTTCTTTTATTCTTTGATTTGTCCTTTTCTACTAATAAGGGGATTCTAATGTAATGACTCCATTTTGTTTCCTTGGAAGGTATACTAAGCGTTGTTCACGATCTTGTTATCAGGCATGGGTTCTCCACTTGATGTTTGGTTATTGAAAATGTAGACAACTTTTGGTCCTAGCCTAGTACAGTCCTATGTCTGTTGTTTACTACAGATGATGAACAGATGCTCTCTTTCTGCCCACTGCTCGGGAAAGGTTGGTTTTTAAAAGAAAGTTAGCTTACTGAGTTTAGTTTTTCCTTTTTTAAGCGCTTTGTTGCGTTGCTTCTTTCTTATGGCTGGTGTATGTCTATCCTTAGGATGATTTCTATGGAAGGGACACATATTCTAAGATCAGAGCCCTATTATAGCCGAATTAGTTGTTTATTTGAGTTTAGACTCCGGACGAATAAGGTGCAAATCTAAGGTGAAAAGGGTGCAAATCAGGGCGCCGCTGTATATTTGATTTTCTAGGTAGCTGGTTCCCAAGTCCCTCTGTTGTGCGTGCCGTCTACCTCTTACTTAGGAACGACATTCGGATTGTTCTACGATCATAAAGCCTTGCAACACGGAATTAATACTCGCCTGTTTTTTTCGGAATTGGATTTCACTATTGGGACGAGACAGAAGCTTTGTTCGATAAATGCGCAGTGGACCCTCTTTCCAGACTTCGTAATGGTTGCCCTACAATGAGGAGTTTAAGGTACCTCCCATACAAGGTAGAACTTTTTAGAGAGTTTTTACTTTCTGTAAGGCCGGATAACAAGCACACCCGTATAAAGTTACTATAATAGAATATGGCACTGAACAGAGCAAGCCAGAGTAAGCAAAGTCAAGAAGTATACCTTGAATCCTGTTTGCCAGACCTTCGTCGTATAGCACCAGTCAAGCTTATAACTTGGTAACGCACGAGTCGAACCAATGAAATAGCTTAGTTTAGTGATGTGACCCGCGGATTCATTCAACTATATTAGTAAAGACTCCTGTCCACAGAGAAAGATATTAGGTAGTTGGTCAACCAACCTTTCTCGAACTATCCTTTCACTTGCCCCTTTCCGCTCCGTCACCTCAGTGTCTAAAGATCAATCTTTTTCTTGTACTGGACCCCTAAGGCATCCACAGGCCCTTAGCTACTTCAACTTCATATGCTTGTAGGGGGCCTTTATTTGATTTTAGGAATAGGCCTGACTTCCAGCTACACCTCCACCTCGGAATAAGCTTCTACCAAGGCGATTGTAGGAATCAAAGGGAAGGGAGCCTTCATGTGCTAATCCTTACCTTTACGGAGCATAAACTCTTTGCATAACTTGATCCGGGAGTACTCTGCAACGTCAGGTTTTTAGATCATTCTAGCCTATTTTTTCCATTTTGTAACTGTGCCACCCGCACCGCTATGATAAGATATTATTCTAAGGTTAGCATTATTTCAAAGAGGATTACAACTATTGGAAGTCTAGATTTGATACAGTTCCTTTAAGTTCACTAGTTGCAGCAGTTCTTTTGAGTTCGATAGTTACTTCACTTCAGATAAATCGTAACAGTTGTCAACTCCTCAAAAGTGTTTTAGAATTATCAGCAACCACGGTTTTTTCTTTCTTTGGGGGGGTGGGACAAAAACGAGTTAGTTTGTTTGTTTTGATTGAAACAGCTTTGGTTGCAGGCGGCGCAGTCCTTCCTGAGTTAGTTGGAGAGCGGAGAAAGGTTCTCACTTAATTTTCATTTACGGGGTCAAATGAGACAGAAGCTGCTCAAGCCAAGATTGATTCAAGTCGAAGAAAACCGGAGTCAAACCAAAGTAGTGAATAATTGTCTTCAGATTGGATTCTCTTGACTTAATAAATGTTATTTGCTTACTTAATACAATACAGCAAACAAACTATTAAATGCTTTAGACCGACCTTTCTTCTACTTCCTTCCATAAGTGATTAAGGTAGCGGACCTTTACTGGAACATTGCAGGGGCGCTAACGCTACCTTCCTTCAGCTGGCTCCGTCTGCCTATTCAATTATATTATAGTTTACGAACAATTCGCGAGCTACCATAGCTGCTAAAACTTAGTCTTAGCCTTCAAAGACTCGTGGTAACACTCTGAGTAGTCTGCCGGGATCGGATCCTATTTAATACTCCGTTGCCAATTACCTCTTTTCCCTTCTGAATTGGGGGGTTATTTCAAGCATTCCTTCTTGCTTCATTAGTTTATGCTATCTTATTTATAGTACTTTTTATTATAGTATAGGAGTACCTGACTTAAATACACTTCAAGTCAAAGAGGAAAGAAAAAGGTGTTGGCTTCCAAAGGAAAGCGAGAAGACTATTAACAAAAGTAAGGGCAAGCTATCGCACATTCCATATTGATAAAACTAGAGATCGATATGGCCGTAGCTTATCACGGTATCCTCGAAGACGTATGGAAAATCGTGTTTCAAATACCGACCATGCTTTCCGTAACACTCTGAGTGGTCCTTCGGCAGAGCTGTCTTAGGTCTTTCGACTTATAGCTCTTATCTACTCAACAAACACCAAAAGAAAAGAAAGAACTACTATAATAGCAGTACGATTACCATTGATAAGTGCTACGCTTTATCTCAAGCATGATTCAAAGACAGATAGTGAAGCAAAGCGCTTCCTCGAAGGCGAAGTCGAGTGACAAACGTACCTAGCCCGGGTAACCAATATACAATTGGGGGGCCCCCCTTCTCCTAAATCCAAAATGGGATTGACTATTTACTTCAAATATTTATACTTGTTCACTGGAATTTCTTCCAAGAGAGTTCGCTACTTGCCCGTTCGTTTCATTTACTTCCGCCCCCTCTCATCCAGAAAGCAATTACACATACTTACTTAAGAAGGCACAGGTCGTACGAAGAGGCAAGCCTTCACACATCCATATCTAGCATACCGTCTCTATCATATGTGTTGGGTTAAGCACTTTTACTATGCCTGGGCCAGAAGAAGACAGGCAGAAGGAGTCAGCAGCTTAAGCAAAATACCGGATATCCAAATTCCTTATGTAATCGAATATATTATAGGCAGAATATATTATGGGCTTTTCTTATAAGCATTCAATACTTGTTCCGGATTAAAGGAAGGTTCTTGGCGCAAGTGAAAGTACAGGTGCAATCGGGTCCATTTCGAAAGATCAGTTGCCGAAGCCGAAGATGGAAATGTTTTTGTTTGTTGACAAGGCTAACGGTCAAGTTGTTTCACCCCTGAAAGCAGTAGTTGGTTTCTCAGTTGCGTATTTCGATCCTGTTGTCGTTAGGGTTAGTAACAGTTCCATTCCCGGGGTTGCTAGTGGAGTTCTTGCTTTTCAGTATTTGCATTGCCTACGATCCACTGGCGCATGAGACTAAGAGGAATACTCAAGGGGCGGGACTGTAGGTAATGGCAACACATAAGAGTTGGCCTACCCTACCTTTATTAAAATCTGATGTGCCTGCTCATGAGTCTTACCCTTTTGAGCGGGACCTAAATCTGCCCCTGCCACTTCATTATGTATTGATACCCTTTAGTATGCCCCGGATGCCAACTACTTAATTTAAGGCCTATGTGCGTTTGCCTTAAAGTACTATGCGCGTTAGCCTGCCCCGCGGAAAGTCGGATGCCCACCTTGAAGTCTCTCTCCCCCTCAGCTAAGGGCCACCCCCACATATAGACTTTCTCCACAAAATAACAGATTTCAATCAATGCTAGAGGGAAGGGCCGCCACTACTGAGCTACAAGGTAATAATACAACCTATACGCCACTACTGAGCTACAAGGTAATAATACAACCTATAATACATAATACTCGAATAAAGAATTCAACCAGTAATGATAAGACTCTAGCTGTTAAACTAGCAATTCAACTCACAAGTAATAGATCAGTAGCTAAGGAATTTTGATAACAAAAGTCAGACCTGTACTCCATTGGGAGGTTGGTTCACGGAGTGCATTCTCTTTATACGTGACTTGGTGAATGAAAGTAAAGCAAGAAAGAGTAAGTCTTTTTTCTTTGTGGTTTCTTTAAGGCTTGGCTTCCTTAGTTCTATTCTATCAGGTAGTATAGCCCTTACCGCATGAATCAAACTAATAACAATTAGAAGAAAGAGCTAGTGCCAACCGAACCCAAGAAACCTTGAATTGAGCTCATAAGTCTCAGAATCAATACCGGGGAAAGAAATAAGGCGTACAAAATACAGAATTGAGCTAGTGCTTGCTTCTCGGAATGATACTTATAAGTCTTAATATGATGGGTGGTATGATCTAGTGCATTTAACACTGGAATAAGAAGCTGGAATCCAACTAACGGCTTTAACTACTGCCTCCAAGAGCGGAACTCAGAACAACCCGCAGGAATTACACCGCTGCCAACAAGAGTCGAAAGAGCAGCTCGTAATCAAATGCAGGAAAGCAAGACAAGAGTCATAAACTCAAGAAAGGGAATCCAACTCATATCGATAAGACCTTTAGCACCACCTAGAAGGGCTTACTCTCCTAACTGGGAATGCTAAAACTATTAATTAAAGAATAGAAGTAAGCAGGTAGGGCTACTACTCCGCCCTAGAGGAAACTACCCTACTGAAAATGAAAACGACACTTGAACTATAAATAAGGAATACTACTACGGCTAAGGAGAACGAGACTCGGCACTACGACTTTTACTACTAATAGGCTAGCGCTTCTAATACCATAGACAACAAACTGACAAACAGGAAATCGACTACTGCTTCCGAGGCTGGAAACCACTGCTATAAGACTCTCGCTACTGGGCTTTTTTTCTTCCTGTGAATGAAAACTGACTTATGGAATGAAGTCCATACAGCGCGGTACCTGTCTTTTATTCTTATGCTACACCGCACCAAGTTGAAAGAACCCTCCATTTGTTATTCCAGAAATCATGTATTGCTAGCTATTCAATCAATCATGTATATAGTCCGGGACCTTATAGTCTAATTGGTATATCAATCATAGAAAAAGGCTATTGCTACTGCCTCTCACTAATTACTTAAATACTTGATCTTAAAATGCAAAATAAGGAAATTCAACACATACTATACTAATAGGGCTGAAACAAGGGGAACACCTACCATGCAGAGGTAAGTAACCTAAGGGAATAGAACTGGCGCCTATCATACCATCACTGGAACACTGGAATCGACCCACTGCGCCTACTCCTTGCTGTCAATGTGCCTCATGTCGAGTGAAATCTATTGGCTGGCGGTCTGATAGCTGTGATTACCCTAGATCGTGTGATGAGTACATTACCTGGATAAAGATGAGTACTTTGTCGTATGATGAGTACAGAGTCGTGTGATGAGTACAAAGAATAAGAATGGTCATTAACAGCAATCGAAACAAGGAAACCCGCCCTCCCCCGCTACTGACATCAACCCTGCCCTGCCCTACCGTACCATAGCCTATTTCTTTCCAGTAGTCCATAAAGGGTCAAAGACAGAAGCCAGAATGCCAAACTTACTTATAAGAATCCGAAGCCGGGAATTGAACTGTAGGGTAAACTACTAAGGATTGACTACCTACCTGACAAGACTTACCCTACTCTAGTTGGGAATCAGACACCCCATCGCTTGACTTTCTCTTAAAGTAAAGAAAGAAACTGAATGTAGCAAATCAGACTTATTACCATGTCGCTCCTGCCTTTAGCTTCTCTCATACTAACCTATGAGCCGACACAGCTCTGCTTGCTTTCAACCTAACTCTCTGTACTGCAACAATTTACCTCTCCTTATGTTCTACTGGTTTATTTATTAAATGCCTTATTTTGTTATCTTATACTAATGTTCTAGTTCGATTGGTAGTCCATCTCATGTTCTAGTAGTGGTGATACAATCTAGTAGTAGTCGTGATATGATCTAGTAATAGTATAATAGTAGTAAGCATCATAATCAAACTCACGAATAAACTCCCCTAACCCCCCAATAAAGAAATTAACTAATAAGCAAGACTCTAAGTAAGCAGTGTGAGGGTGGTGAAAGGGGTAAAGTCAGCTTCGAGGTAGGGAATATGCGGTTTAGAGTTGGGGCCTCATACTCCCTTCTTACATTCTACGATGACGAAATAGAAGACTAATGGCAATAGTAGTCAGAAATTCGAACACAACCACATACATAAGTCATAATCCAAAACACACTTAGAAAACACAGGATTTCACTCGTGTTTTTAAGCCTAATCTAATCCCCCCATAATAGGGAATTGAACTCAGGCTACTACTATACAAAGTAGAACTAATGCTAGTAAGACTTACTACTACCTATGGGAATCCAACTGTGCTACAATAGATCGAACCAATACTATAATAAAGGAAAGGTCCAACTCAAAACCTAATCTACACGGCTATACCACCAAAAGGAAAGAGAGGACCGATTGATACCAATAGCAAGATCCACTTCTTTTTATACTTTCCGAGGGTCGAGATGAAGATAATAAGATTGGAATGGAACACCTTACTTTGTTTATCGAATTAGCTATGGCTAATCTAGTATAGTAGGGGACTAATCAGAAGTTTCACTATGTCGATTGGAAGAGGCACAACCTCAATTCAAGTTGAGCAGCAGCAGAAGGTTGGACTGGAACCCGGCATCCCATTAACTGATACTTCCTATGCATAGCTGTAGCCTTTCGTCATACCAAACAAAAAGAAAGGGTACTTAGTGCCTTCAACAACAACTAGGCGGCTGTAATCCGAGAGTTTCTAAACTAAATCGAGGTTCTATGCGGCTCTCTGAATAATATGTCTGCTGTAGCGCTGAGGTACTGATTGAAGCGGCGTTCCTGCCTCTTGAATCAACTTGTCTTTAATATTTATTTATTGAATAATAACCCGGGTAGAATATGCCTGTGTAGCAGATAGCATGGACTGATTGAAATAGCATACTTGTGCAATAGATATCGTTTCTCTTTCCTATGTGAAATGAAAGTGTAGTGAATGAACGGCTAGAGCTAGAGATAGTAGACTCAGGGTCGATCAAGGGGACTCTGAACAAGGATAGTCATAATCAATCTCAGAAGTGAGGATGCCGGGAAGGAGCCACAGACCAATAAATGGGAGATATAGGCTAAGGTACTAAGATCCTTAGTTGTTAGTGAAAGTAGTAGTACCAAGTCCAATTCTTCTCTATAGCAGTAACAGTCTCAGTTCCTGGGCGCCGTTTTGTTCTTTCAAATAGTATATGCGTTGGGGCGTCCCCATATTCTCTATCTTTAGTTCAATCTATTAGGGCTCTGGTTTCGCTCTTGTATTTTTTATTTCTATATCAAAATAGTAGTTGTTGTATCTCTTCTTTTACTAATAGTAGTAGTCTAGTCGAGTTCGGGAAAGAGAAGGTATAGTAGGACTAATAGGCATGAGTGAAAGAGTAAAAGTTAGCAGTGGCAGCTTGAAGCTACGACTAAAGAATTCCAAGGCAGCTTGAAGCTACGACTAAAGAATTCCAATGAGCAATGTCTGTTTTACAGCTAGTGGTTGGGGTGGGCAAGGCACAGTAATACGATATAGATCTCGTATCTCATATCCACTACTAAAGAATTCCGGAAAGGAGTCTAAGCCCTATCCTATGTAGTTAACTAAATATGTGTGTTGTGCGTGTTTCCATACTATACTGAGTTATTGGAAAGGTAGGCTAACAATCGAGCTATACAGAACGATAGCCAATAGTCAAAAAGTGATTAGTATGGTTGCTGTGGACAAGCAGTAAGCCCTGCCCTAGTTCTTAGTCAAAGTCCTGCTGGCACTGGTTCCATATTCCTCAGATACACTACCATAATAAGAAAGCGCCCAGTAAGCAAGCAAGGCCCTAAACAAGGGGAGCTAACCTGCTCCCTCCAACTAACATAAGTGAGGCTCATAGTCAGTAGAGCAGGCTTATCTTGTATTGTAGGGTTCTCAATAACGGTTCAATGAATTGACAGTGTCATCTGGTAGGTAGTAATTCCAAGTTGCCCGTGAAGTATTGCTAGCAGTGGTGCTCCGTCCCCAGTTTCCTTTTCTATGATTATAGTAGTTGTTGTTGTCTTGGAAGCGACGGTAGGAGCGGTTCCACTCCGTACTTACATGCTCGGGCCACTGATCCGATCTTACTGTCTATGGTCTTACTACCCTTGTGCTGCCTTGCCTGCTTTCTGTAACTATAGATCCGGGTCCTTACTCGCGAGTTTTAGTATTCTATTCCAAGTTTGTAGTTCAACCTATTAGCCGGACGTGGATTCCGTGTCTCTAGTTATCAATATTCTAAGTAGAAGTTTCATCCTATCTATTAACAATTTCATCTTTCTCAGTGGTGGTTCAATTCCTTATTCCTGGGCGAAGTCTAAGAAGTACGTACTAGTGGATTTATTTCTTTCTTGTCTTGTATTGTAAGGGAAGTGTATTAGAAACAGCGGTTCAATTCCCAGTTCCGGGCTGAGTTCACTGAGTTTTTTTTCATTACTACTTAGTTTCATTGCCATAGTAGTCGCTAAGTTCATCGACCACAGACGAAGGTACAACTGGTCGAGAGGCCACTACACTCTTTCGATATCAATTTCCTGTCTATTTTATGTGATGCCAACTTCCGTTGCTTACTTGTATTGTATGTATCGCTGCTTTTAGTCTCCCGCCTATATCGTATGTAACCCCGAGGAAGAACTCTCATTGCTTTACTTGTTCTTTTCATTCTCTTATTAGGTATAGGTACTTGTTCATTCGGTATTCCCCTCTCTAGGTGACGACTCCGGACCGGATATCAAATCTGTAGTGCACCACTGCTCTTAAACACCTCCTTCCCGAGCTATGCTATTGATACAAGCGCTACCTATGCTATCGATACATGCAAATAACTATCAGATCCAACCAACTACTGCCTAATAGAATAAAGACAATGCTTCCCTATTACTGAAACCAAAAAAAGGGAATGAGAACCACTATTTCCAGGGCTCTAACTTGCTACTGGTGAGACTGCCCTTACTGTCTTTAACTCCCCAGCTCCATGCTTACTGCCGTGCTTTCAACCTAGCACTCCGGTCCATCAGCCTTACCTTCCTTTATCTCTCTCTTCAGCTACTGCCCGACATTCCAGCAGGTACCCACTAATCCCATCCAAATAATAACTATGCTGCCCAAAAAACATCAAGAAGTAGTAGATTTCACCGGAACTCAGAATCAAAAGAATAGGTGTAAGCAACGAAACTCGTACCTTCCATGCCACTTGACGATGCCGTTCCCCAGCTTACAGGCCTTACTTTTGTACACAAAGCTTATACTTGTTCCTGCAATGCCTACATTCGAGTGTTAGTCCGCCACCAACCAATTCTAGCTCTCCTGTCTCTGATTCTTTGATTGATTTGACTTAGTTTAGTGAAATTGCATTCATTTAATTCATTTAGTATCATGTGTGTTTATCATATGATATGGATATTCTACTTATTAGTGGTTTACTGACCCCACTGACAGCAAGATCGAAATAAGCAACCGGGAATCCACTAACTTACTTTAAATCTGATATCGCTGCACCTAAAGCTGGCTTACTGCCCCACCGTTCGCTGCCTTTCCTTAATCTAGCTCCTACGTCCCTCGCTTTCAACCCATCTTGCCTGTCCTCTCTGTATTTGTTCACTCAGTCCTTATCCTGATGCACGCCTTCTTACTTGTTTCGAGCCCCCGCTCTAATACCAATAGTAGCAAGCACCAGTAATAGACTAATGGGACTCAAAAGGAAATCGAGTTACTAGCAAACAGAACAGGCTAGAGCACTGCCCCTAGCAATCAAACCAATAAGAGTAAGCATCCGCAAGTCAGAATAAAAAGGAGGAAGGACAGACTCCCCCGTTCGTTTGGAGCCAACTTAACTTCTTCAACTAACAGGTAGGGCCGAGCTCCCGGTTCAGTTCGATTCCAGCAGTTAGTATAAAAAGTCCTCGTTTTTGATTCCCGGTTGTTGACATCACATTTTTTGTCAGCCCGGGCAGTCTCGGAGGAAGTAGTGGTCAGTAGTAGTCGAGTTCTCATAGTGGTGTTGGATTCCAATAGAGTAGGGCGGGCTTCCAGTTGCTGGTGTCAAGTATTTCTTCTTTTATTGTTACCTTTTCTTTTTGTTGTTACCTTTTCTCGGTAATGAGATTGTTGTTATCCGTAGTTCAATTCCCTTTTGTAGTTCCACTCAGATGGTATAAGTCGTTTCGCTCTTGCTCCTAGCAGTTTTAGGTTGAAAACAAGTGAAGTCATACTTATAGGCGGATGGAAATGGGGGAAAGCAATACAAAGTATGGGGTTTATAAAGAATAAGAGTAGCAAGCGCCGGAATTGGACTGGACTAGTTGTTATCAGAATCGAAATCAGAGCTAGCAGGGGCTCAAACCGTAGATAGTAAATCGGACTCACCAGGTAGTTGACCTCACTTGTCCCGTTGCTTGCCTGCTTGGTGTAGCGGCAGATAAAAGGTAAATAAAGATACCTTTTTGCTCTAATTACTCCAATCAAACTACTGGAATTGCTACACGAAAACCAATTCTCAATAGCTAACCATAGTTAACGAGTGAAAGCGAAGAGCTGTAATGTATCTAGGGAGCGTAGTTAAGATATACAGGAGTGATTGCAGCGTAGTTAAGATATACAGGAGTGATTGATTGCCTGAGATACTAGAATCGAAATGTCGCTAATGAGCTCCGGGCTTACATAGGGTAGTGGCATACTTTGAGTTAGTAGTCACAGACCGATAGCTAGGAAGGAGTATTTCAACTAACAAGTCAGAATAGTAGACAGTAGTGTTAGTTTGTTAGCAGAGGCCCACCAGACAGCATTCTGGATGTCACCTGGCAGCGCTGCCCTTACTTGCCCCTTGTATCTGTACTTGTCTCCTCCATCCCTTGTTGGATTCTTTCCTATTAGTGGCTGGCCCTATAGCTCTTAGTGCAATTCTCGTTGATATCGATACGTGAACTGAATAATAAATTTAAATATAAGTAAGTCAACTCAGAATCATAAGAAGGGGCCAGGTTCGAAAGTAACTATTGGAAGGATAAAAGTAGTTAGTTAAACTATATGCCTGACCTGGGTGGGGTTTGGTTCTCGTATTCCCTAGGTTGATTCTCCGGGGCAGTAGCTCAGCCTTGTTTGTAGTAGTTGGTTCCTATTGATAGCAGTAGCAGCCGCACTAGTCTCTTTCCCAGTCAGTAGTCCCGGGCAATGGTTCGATCCCAATAGCAAGTAGTTCTATAATTCAGGTAGGATAGGGCAGGCTAGCTTCTTTGATTAGATCCTTCTCTTCTAGTTGTGTGTTTGGGTAGCGTTTGTTTGTTTCTTATAGTTAGCAGCTCTGTTTTAGGTAGTAAGCCCGAGCTGTGTACAAGTAAGCCTATTTGCTAGTAGCTCCATTGCGAGAAGCCATAGTGCTAGTCTCATATGCCCAAAGCCGATTGTTGTTTGTAGCAGTGAAAACCTAGTTTGTAAGGCGAGTTCTGTTAGCAGTGTTTTCATCGCCTAGGTTGTTTATTCCTTATCAAAGCCTCCATCCAGTCTGAATTCTGACCCCCTACAGATATCAAGTCTCACTGTCCCTAGAGTGGGATTCTTTATTACTATATTTATTCCTAGAAGCATTAGTTACAATCAGATACTTACTTCTCTTGTCAGTGAATCAAACTACTGCCTCTAAGACAACAACTCGAAAGTACGCCTGTCCCCCGGACTCTTATTCTCCTACCCGATTGCACCTGCTCCTGACTTATAATCCTTATTCTTATCGAACTCCCTTTGAAAGACCTGCGCTCCTCTTACCAGTCCTATTTCTTATCCTTATTAATACTATCCCTATTATTAATGCTAGTAAATAGTACAGTACGTCGAGGAGGCTAAGAAAAGGTATGGTCTATAGTGTCCAGGAGAATGAAGCTATGAAGTGAGGCCGAAACTCCTACCGCCGCAAAGACATCAATTGAACTTATTCGTACAATAATGACTAGTCAACATAGGGGGAAGTCTACATTTGAAGCCTATGAACCGGGGGACAGCTGATATGGGAAAGTAGCAACACACTCTTTCTTAAGTGATCATCTTATGGATCGGATCTTATAACATAGAATTCAATAAAGGACCTGGGCCTAGAGCTATGAGTAGCAGCCTTTGAAATGTTTGACATAATGAAAAGAAGGCAAAGAGACGAGTAACGACCAAGCCACTACTAGACAAGCAACTACCAAACTCGAACTACAAGAACAAAAGGAGCAAGCGCAAGCCGCACTAAGTAACTCCAAAGAATGCATTTGTTAATGCTAATTCCCGAGTGATGTCTTCTAGCGTCAGTCAGTCCTGTGCGCGCGGGCGGGTAATAATTGAGTCGTAGTAGGGCGTGAACGAGCTCTTGAGCCAGGCCGGGCTATGAATTGCACTCATGGGTATAAGAATCCAATACGAAACTATGAATTAAAGTAAGAAGTCAGGATACCGACCAGGATACCAACCTAGCATACAAATAATGGAAAGCAAGAGAACAAGTAACTACTAAAGCCAATACAACTCGAAAGTAGGCAAGTAAGCTCTTAAAATGAAAGCACGAATTGCAGAATGAGAGCCCGACCCGTGACTCCTAGTTATTGGAATGAAGGTGGAGCATAAGAATGAGATGCGGGAGCACAAGAAGTAGATAGGGCCCCGCAGAAGAGAGAATAAAGTCAGTAATTAGAAATGGAGATTAGAAGTAAGGGAAGGGGAAGGAGAAGTAGTCCAGGGCGAATAGTCGTAAAGAATTGATTCGTAGGGGCGTAGTTTAGCTCTTAAGTAAGGACACCGACACCCGGGCCCGCATAAGCAACAGAACTAACCAGCAGGGAGTATAGCCGCCCTATCGATCTCATTACAGGCCGAGTCTGACTCTTTAGCTCCACCACTATCAACTAGGAATGGGCACCGGACACCATGGCACCTAGCCCCGCAATAGAAGTTAGGAGTTTCGTACTTGAATCAGACTGAAACGGATGAAACCAATGCAGAGCTTGTATATACAGCTAACTCATGTAAGGCAGACAAAAACTAGAACTCATAAACCTAAGAGCGCTGAGGCAGAGGAAAGAAGGCAGGCGTGGGTGGTTGCTTTCTTATTGATAGGGGAAGCCGTCTTGTTGTGTTGTCCTTCTTTGGATGTCCCTGTTGAATTACTAGTTAGTAGCTACTAGATGTGGGATCGTATCTCAATTCTCCTAATACGGCTATGTCCTACTGCTTATAGGACTTCACTACGGTACCGGATACTTTAACTGCGTGCTCATAGTCTCTTACTTGCTTCTTTCAATCCGCTAACTAGAATCGAGCTAGCGCTTCTCTTAACACTTACTTCAATACTTTTAATACATACTAGTGAGAACCAACCTCACAATACGGAATACACCTTACTACTAATAAGGCTTTGGTGCTAGGCGGGGGGTTATGAGACTGCGACTACGCCCCCAGAAACAGAACATTGTAACTTACTGACAAACAGGCTATAACCACTACCTATAAGACCTGCTTACTGGACTATTAACCTTGCTTGCTTGGTTCGAACTTACTTATCTATAGCAACAATAGGAATCACACCATTGCTAACAAGGCGGACGCTCTGGGATACAGACAATGGATACGGAATTCAATAAAGTAGTAGTAACTCCGTGGTGTGGTTGGGAATATGGACTTCAACTCGAACAGTGGACTGATAGGATTTGGATCGCGAGTCTTCAGAATGTCCAGAGAGGTGATTTTCAGACTCACTCAAGCATGGACGCGGAAGGGACAAATGAAAGTATGGCGCCCTATCCTGGAGGGCTTAGTTGCTAAACTCATAAGCAACAATGAAATAAGTAGTGGTGGACTCCAAAGGCAATAAGGCTTGCTTGTCTTCGTTTAAGGCTCGAGAGCAGTGGCGTTAGTTTTCTCAGTACTGGTTGAATTGCTGTTTTTGAGTTAACATATGAGAATTAGAAGCTGGCTTCTTGGTTATGAGTATACGTCTGAGTAGTGCGGGCTCCAGTCATGTTAGCACGAATTCGATTCTTTGTATTGGTACTGGCATTATAGTATGTCTCGGCTCTATCCTTGTGCTAGTTAAGCTATGAGAAGCGCTAGGGTATTCTTTGACTGTGGGGGGCGCTAGGGTATTCTTTGACTCCGTATAGTAGTTAGTAGTCGTTTGGTTACTCGCACTGAACCTATGGAATACAAGTAAACAGTAGAAGAATCCGAGGTGAGATACAGCTTCAAAGGAGTAAGCGGAAGGCTTTCTTTTGGGCGACTTATGACCCACGCGTTTCATTCTCTTTGCTTTGCGCAGAGGTGTGTTCCAATCTTTATCATAGAATGAGTTTTGTGGCGCTCGTTGAATGTTCTACGGGTAATGCCCCCATCGGCATATGGAACGAAACCACCCTGCCTATATTGCTTGTATCAATAGTACAGTACAATAGGTAGCATCAATACAAATACCATTTATATAACATATTTGAATGAACAACCAAGCAAATCAGCACAGCACTAAGACCAAACCCCTAATCAACCTTAGAGAGAAGAATCCGAGGCCCCACCGGCCTTGACTTTCTTATTGTCCATACCTGCCTAGACCAGTTGCTCATACCTTTACCTCCACAGAGCTATCCTACCGGTGCTTTATTGAAGACCATACCTTCGTCCTAGATCGATGCACATAACGACTACGACTATTGGGGAACGGCATCGACACTTGCACTAGGAGATATTGATTGATGTCACTTTCGGGCTGAGCTACGTTACTTTGAGGTGGAGTTCCCTAAAACATCTTTGTTGTTGTTGCTCGCCACACAGAGGTTATAGCTTGGACGGTTGCCCGAAGCCTATGTGACCTTCGGAGCCAACGTGTCTTGGCCCTTGGCGGCCATGCCATTCCCTGGCTACTAACTAAAGGTCTCCTACTGCTTTATCTCATTCCCTGTGCTGTTACTTTGACTCTGACACGATTCCCTTACGGAGCCTCCGAACCAATTGTTCCATTCTCATGTTACAATTACCATTATCCTATTACTTAGTTATTTGTCCGCTTGGCTATATGGACTACGTCGTTTACTGAAGTTGTGTTGCCTGTTAGCACTAGCCTATGCATGTTATATAGAGCATTGGCAAGCTAAGAGACAGTAAAGACATACTTATGTTGGAGATGAAGCGGAAGAATAAGATGGAGCAGGTGCAATCGATTCCTAAAGTTACGACGTTACTTACCTTGGAGTGGAGTGGGTCGTAGCTGTTTACCCTACTATACTAGCTACGTTCGTTCTTGTGCGAAAGTAATCTGCAAGCGATTCTTCAAGTGTTTACGACGAAGCGGGAAGGGATAACTTTTCTCATGTCCACGGAGCGGTGCGGGGGTCTGTCACTGGACTACTATATTACGATTATTATTAACATAAACTAACAACATTACTAGATTCTTATTATTAACATAAACTAACAACATTACTATATTCTTATTATTATTAACATCAACAGTACTTACTTAACTATATGATTATTATTAACATCAACATTACTATATTATTATCATTATTAACATCAACATTACTATATTCTTATTATTATTAACATCAACAGTACTTACTTAACTATATTCTTATTATTATTTATTTGGTTCTGTTCTCTTGTTATTGATTGGATTATCTTACTATCTTGTTCGATTCTCTTATTCCCAATTGTTCCATTCTCTAAGTTATGAGTTGGATTACGGATGATGTGTTCAAGGCTATAGTCCTGTTGTCATTGGTTCCAGAGCTCAGTGATAGTAATAGCATAATTAATTAATATATCATAATAGAATGGATTCCAACCTCAAGTAAGTTATCGTCATTGGTTCCAAAACAAACAAAGTAATAGAATTGCCTTGCCCGGACCGGAGTCCTATAGTGGAGTAGGTGGGCCTTCTGCTTTTTGTTACAAATACAAGAAAGACCCTGGATACAATCAGGGTAGCCTCGTTCCATATGCTGATGGAGTTGGTATGATCCCCTGCCCACAGAGCTAATTCTTACATCCAAGAAAATTCCCACAGAGATGGGGCCTATATCCAAGAAAATGCCCACCCACAGAGAAATTCTTACATCCAAGAGCATAGCTGATTCTTTTAGTGGGTTCTCTATGTCTATGTCAAGCTGGCTTCCTATTGTTAGTAGGACCTTTTATGACCTCTTACCGGCTCCATCAATCTTATTCTTTCTGATTTTCCTGGGGTCAGTGCAAGTCCTGTTCAGATTCCATCAATCTAGGCTAGGAATAGACACTTTCAACAGTTAGTGAGCATTGAATCACATTCTTCTGGTCTGAATCAATATAAATCATACCTCCGGGGACAAGCAAACAAACTTTCGTTAGTCGGATAGGATGCATTTATCACTTACGTTAGTGGGATGCATTTCATTTGTTTTTTCATTTCCCCTACGCGCAGAAGATAAGTTAGAAAGAAAAGAAAAGAGGTAAGTTGTATTAGGGAGGTGGGATGCGGGCAGCAGCAGCAGCTATCCCTTAATTTGCTGGCCATCTTTGATTAATTTTTTCTGAGGAAGGTAAGTCGATAGAACGAGTAGACAGTAAGCCATGTGGCTGCACTGATAGTAACTTTCCAGTTTATGAGCACTTTACTTTAGCCATGAGGTTATCGTCGAAAACTTTGCGCTCCATCAAGGGAAAGACAAGCCAAGCCTCATTCACCAGTAGACCAAGCCAAGCAAGCCTTATCAATTCCACAAATTGCCATACAAAGTTGCTTATGATCCTGTCTTTCTTTACTGCCCCACAGACTTACTACCCTATCCCAGCTCTTCTTCTTTAAACACTCCCGAGCGCTTCCAAACCAATACCTTTCTTTGTACTTAGAATCTTGCTGTCTCGACTTTTAGCCTCTATCTAATGTCTCCGATTGTTACTTAACTTGTAAAGCAAGCTTGGGATTGAGTAAGAGCTTAGCTCCCCTCCGTTTAGTTCACTAGCCGCTACCACTCTTTTAGGGCAAAAACCATATTACTTTTAAATTTCCCTTTATCGCTGTTGGTTTCAGTGCTCAGTCAACATAACTCTTCTTACTTTGACTGACAAACATAATGAAAACCCGCCTACACGACTAGAAAGAAAATACTACTATGCTACTATATAGAGTTCAATTACGAACTGCCGGCTATGATTCACCATACTCAAAACTAGACCCCCTTACGAATCAAACCGAATGAAATAAAAGTTAGTAAGAGGCCCGAAGCGAGTCATATTCTTATAGGAGAACAAAAGCTGCCTTACATGATTGAGGTAAGCAGCGGAGGAGTTTTAAGGTAAAGGGAAACAGATCGGGAGACAGGAATGGTAGACCCGAACCTAGGTGTTGAAGTGAAAAATGGAGTAGGGTCCCCAAGGTAGTAAACCTGAGATCAAGGAAGAGTAGCCTTGAGGTAGGCAGTGGCAGGCCAGAGGACAGGGAACATCGATTTGATTTGGATATCCATTAGTTGTTGACTTAGATTCCTTTCTTGCTTTCTGACTTATGATAAATGGAACTAGGGCTGGGGCAAGACAGTACTTTGCTATACTAAGTTCAATGCTCTTTCCTTTTTTCATGATTCTAGGGCAGTTAGCTGAATCTGGTAGTTAATAGTTGCTTGGTGGGCCGAGTTTAATTTCTTATGCTTCTGTGTTTCATTCCCCGATGGACTATACTATTTCTAAGTCAGCCCTAAAGTTCCGTAGGCTTCCTCTAACCAATGGGTGAAACTCTTTTATTTAGACTTAAAAGACAGGAAAGCGAGAACGAAAGTAAGGAAATACAGAATGGATGTAAGCAAAGAGAGGGAGTTCTTTCGGCAGCAGGAAAGATGGACAGTTATCCACCGCCTACCCTAACTTAGAACCTGTATTTTGCCCTTCCTTTTCTCTTACTTAGAAGCCATATATATATACCCTTTTTCTGACTTAGAACCCTCTATTATCTATTATTAGTAAAGTATTATCCATTATGAGTAAAGCGCCGCAACTGTTCTTCTCTTTCAACCACTTTATTGGACTTATGGGCCTTATAGTTTTATAGGGGGTAAATCGAGAATTGTAACACACAAAATGTAGCAAACCATAAAGGACACGACACGAATCTCATTCATTTGTTGTGCTATACTTTATTCTTTCCTTAGGTGCACCGAGCGAGCACACAACTCAGAGTTTCTATTATTTTATATGAATCCATCCGGCGAAGAATACCAAGACAGCTCTGTAGATTGAAACATGGGTTTCCTTGCATTGAGTGTTAAAAAGACCGACCGGCCGCAACTTGGTGTTTGTTTTTCAGCATCCCCTGCGCTTTGGCTTGTAAAGCTGATCCGAGGCACAAGATAGAAATAAATGGAGTTTTTTGGCGCCCTCCCTTTCTTTCGGATGGTTTTCGTGAGCCGCCGTTCCGTTCCGCAGTGGAATTCACTGTCAATGAGACACCTGTTTTGCCATCTGTACTCTCGAAAACCTATCGGATATTTTGCAGCATAACCTAGCTCCTTTCCTTAAGAAAGATATAAGTCGGATTTGAATAGTAGCCCGATTTCCTTATTCTATTCTTCCAGTTTTTTTGCTTAACTTATATCCTATGTAACTCTATAGTCCCCTTTAGGATCTCTCGCTCTATTCTCTGTCTGTCTATATTACTACATAGGAGAGGAGTACAAATAGTAATTTTAGTGGAAATCAGTTTCGACTACAATTGATCCACCCAGAAATAGGCCGAGGGCGGCGGAGAGTTTACTTACATAGCGGAAGTCAAAGTTCCAGCTTTCGAAATTGCCTCAAGGATATCAACCCTAAGGTTTCTTATATACTCTGTTTGTTTTGAAGCCGAAAAACCCAATGAGTCATACTCCTATTTAGGGAATCTTTTCCATTTATATTTGAATCCCTACTTCCTGCTCCGTCTGCTACTACTATGAATGCTCTGTCTGCTACTACTATTAAATTGATTATGATTACATTATAAATTGATTATGATTATATTGTTCTATTCTATATTATATTGATATGTCTACTTATAAGTCAAATCCAATAGTAATATGAGTATATGGGTGTACATTTCTTTCTGGAGATTGGGGCAAAGGGAATGTCTATTGACTCATTCCGCTGGGATTCGCGAAAAGCATTACTTTATTTCGCTAGAAGGATAGATATATGCACAAACAAAGGAGGGATTTCGTTCTATAGCTAAAGATCATAGTGGTTTTGTTGTGGAATTATGAGTGTTTTTTGAATTTGCTTTATGCGGTTAATTCTGATTACCTAAATAGATTCGTTGATTGTGAAGAGTTCGGATTCCCCCGCTAGAACATCCCATATCTTATGCCCTTTTGTGAGAGCAAAGGAAGGCCTCTTTCTCTAAGGAATGGGGTTAGGTTAGTTCTCAAGTTTCAAGTTAAGTAATAAAGGCGACTATCATTAGATGCTTCATTCGAATTCCTTTCTGTTCGCTCGCCCGCAGATCAATTCGTAGCTCTTTCCTTTGATGTGGAAATAATAGTGTATGTAGTTCCACAGATCCACTCGCCAATGGATTCCCGAGATAATGAATTCTCCATATACCAGCTAAGCTCACCAATATGTATATAAATCTAAAGTTAAGCATAGCCGAGAGAAAGAGCTGAACAGAACTGGAACTCGTATGAAGTACAATGTGCTAAATAAGGAAGGGTGCTTTGTTACTTTCTCATCCATATATGTAGTGCAATACTATGGATTTTCTATCATATGTCTACAACACTTATTCTTCTCAATCATAGACTACACTAGACCCGCTAATACTCTTTTTCTTATGGAGTCCCGGTCAACATAAGGAGTTTTCTTTTCTTTCTTTGCCAGTTGCGCTAATGTAATGATAAGGGTTTATATGCCGACATTCGTGATTAAAGAAAGGCTCTCGCAAGGAAGTGGAAGCAAGATCTTTCTAAGAGGCAACAGGATTAGCAGTTGACAAGTTCGTCAGCTACAAGCGGGTCTTCCTTCCAGGAGAGGCGGCTGGGGGTAATAATATAGTAAAGGTGCGCGAGCAGAGCAAGCAGAATTGCCAGTGTCCGTGATTGTTGACCGTGCAGTGTCAGTCCCATTTCAATGATATTCTGTTCTGTGCTCTCAATCAGCAAGCACCATTATAGGTAAAGGAAGAGGTGAATCAACAAGTTCCGGGAGGCTAGTGAAGAATCAGTATCAAGATAATAATGAGTATAATTGCCTGTTCCAGTTGACCACTAAAATCAATGGTAAGAGGGAAAGTGGAAAAAGGTTTGTTGATTGCCCCTTGATTATTGCCTTCTTTTCTTAAGCTAATGCAGTTCCTGTTCCAGTTTATAAGAAGCAGGTTTTGTCCACAATAGAAGAAGAGGAAAAAGTGAGCAAGCAGTGCGGGCGCTAACGGAGTTTGTAGCCGAGCGCAGCTTATAAGCACTCTTTAAAGCTAACGGGTCAGTGCGAAAGTGAGCTACAAGCGCAGCGAGAAGGAATTATTACCTTTCATCCGTGTTGTCAACTCGAGAATTAGCAGCGGATCCTCACGCGCGAGTGTTAGCAGCAGAATTGCCTAATTGTCTTTTTGTTCGTTCGTCTAGTTCGAATGTTGTCTATGAGATCAGCATTGGCAGAGTGGGTTAAACAACGCATAAGGAAAGGCGGCTACTATTGGATTGGGGTCCTGCTATCGCTCCTTATCGGCTATAGTTCAAGTTAGACTTTCATCCCGAGGTGAAGTTTCCGGTTATGAAGTAGAAGTCGAGTTTTCCCATTGTGCGAGTGCACCCTTCGCCTCAATTCCCTCTTCAGCGCAAAGTATATATTATCTTTCATAAGGATCTGGCTTTGATGCCCTAACCCGTTTCAGTTGAAGTTGAATCCGTGTCGACGATATAATCATAAGTGTTTCAGGGACAAGTGGTTTTAAGACATAGGTTTTGTATGGATCTTGGTAATTATGGAATCTGAGGTGTTGACTTCGGCTCAACTAATCAATTCATTATTTGTTTGCGACTAAGAATAAATGAATATGTTTTCCTGAAGACTGCCCACTTATGGTTAATGCTCATTGAGTTAGAAGGGAGCTCGATGGATTCATAGAAGTATTCACAGCAGCTAGAGAGAGCTAGATTCATAGAAGTATTCACAGCAGCTAGAGAGAGCTAGATTCATAGAAGTATTCACAAGGGTGCAAGTCATCGAGTTACTGAAGCTTACATAGGAGCTCCTTTCCTGTCTGCACATTTAGGCAAAGAATCTCTCCCGCAACAAACAAAAATAAGCTAGAAGCTAGGCACCATGTTAGATAAGAGACGAAAGTCAAAGAATATCAGCCAGCAGCCTAACCCTAGACTCAATCTCAACCGCGCGCTCTACCCAATTTCATTCAATTGAAAAGAAGATATCTCGATAAGTTCGAAAAGAATCCATCTAAAAACTATGATAATGAAGTAGTAAACAATACAACAGCATAGCTCTTTTTCTTCAAAACGAACTCCTGACTCTTTTCTTTAAGAGCTTAGAAAGAGTGGGAAAGAGATAGGAAAAGAATAATAATCATTCGATAGATATAGTAAACTGACTTCTCTGTCTATTAAAACAAAACTGGGTTGCTACCTTTTTTACCGGGGCTAAGTAGACAAGTAACTACTAATGTTACGCTAAGGCGAGTTTTCCTGTGTAGCTAAGGAGTCAAAGTGAAAAGATAATTCCCAATTGGCCCTTTAGGAGGGAAAAGAAAAGGACTTGGCTATCAAAAATCCCGGGAAAACGATAATTTCTAATTTATCTTAACCCGGCAATGAAGGCAAACTCGGTTGCTATCAAAAAACACGGGAAAACATCAAAATACAATTTCTTTTCACCTCGCTATCAAGGGAAATGCCAGTGCTATCAAAAAACCCGGGAAAACATCAAAAGTCAGTCTGTTTTGGCCCAGCTATGAAGGAAAATCAGGTTGCTGCCTTTTTTGCCGGGTTTCCATACTTTTCTTTGACTCTTCCGCGTAACTCTTTCAGCTTAGCTATACTCTCTGGTGCCGGTGCCAAAATAAAAGAATAAAAGAGAAACTATGAATAATAATAAATATGTTCTCGTGTAACATAACAATAAATGATAAAAGAAAGAAGAGAACTGGTGCTAACACGGCTTGCTAACAGGTCTTCCTTTCTGTGGCTCCTGATCTAGATCTTGCTTTGCTCTACCACATCTAGCCTATATCTCGAGCCTACATCTTCTTACCCCATAGAAGTATTGCTTTGCTGGCTTGAAACCTGTAGCTATCCTAGCGCCTCTAAGATGATAACTCGAAGCGGGGGGCCGATAAAAGAATTGGGGCATATAATACTGGGGCGGGCACTGGGGCAAACAGGGCCTTCACTAGTTAAATAGGACTGAACCGGCGAATGAAAAGAACGATACCAGCAACAAACAGAAAAAGCCTGAATCAGTGCACCGACACCCAAATCTGTTAGTTTTTCTCTTCTACTTACTTGTTGAATTCTGTCCTAGCTCGGTAGGATAACCTAGAATCAATGACTCTATGATGGATGAAACAAATATTGGTATTGAGTTTAAGGAGCGGTGGGCTAACGAGCAAGGCTTTTCGTTATGGGGATCTAAATACGGCTTGGGGCAGCGATGGATACAGTAAGGCTCGGGCAGCGGTACAAGACAAAAGGGTGGGCTACTGGGCTTAGTTCCGTCTTTGTGCACAAGGTGATGGGTTTTGTTTTAATTCTCTTACTTGCTTGTTTGATTCCTTCCAGCAGTAGATCCATTCTTTTGTGCCCTGGTTCCAGTTAAATGTTGATTAGTACCGGCGAAGGTCTTGTTAGAAGTAGTTCCTTCTGACTTAATAATATCATAAGAAAAGATAGTCAATGGTCGGCTGTTCCATTCTATCTATATAGTAGAGGAATCGGGCTTAACTAGCAAAGCAAAGATCAGTGTCAGCAGAGCGGACTGATAGTAAGGAAGAGCAGCCTTGTTATTAGTAGGGGCATTCCCCTTTTCTTGTTAGGGGCCTCAGAAGCAAGCAGGTCTGTTTGTCAGCAGCTCCACTCTTTTGCTTAGGGAAACCAGTCTGCCAAGACAACTACACAAAGGCAGGCAAGCGACTCCACAATACCATAAGAATAAAGTAACAGACGAACAAGACTGACTACTTAACACACATATTTAGTTTAGTCCTCTGTCTTACTAACAATAGACCCCCTTACTTCTTTTTAGACTGACTTTCCTGACTTTAAGTTGGTATTTGCCCCATCAGTCTAATACAACCCATGCAAAAGAAAGAATCTCGGTTTAACAATGGAGAATCTGCCCTGATAGATAAGAAGCACCCCCGAAACCAAGCTTGAACTACTAACCTTGGATCCTGGTCCTACTGCCCGACATGTCTTTAATTGAGTTGTGGTCTTCCCTTCCCAGCCAGCTATTGGTCCGTCCCCACTGCTCCTTGAACTCATAATATAATAATAATCATAGATGGGATACAGGACGTGGTTAGTGAGTCTCAGATTGGAGCTAATGTCGACGATACTCAAACTATAAACAGGTTCTTTAGCTACTCTGACGCATCTCATACTCATACAAAAGAGTTACGCGGCGGCCGCCAAGCTACTTCTAAGGAGTTGAGTTGAGGCATCAAACTCAAAGCCGGGAAACCAACTAATGAATTAGTTTCTTTAGCTACCGGTCTCAAAGCTGTCCTTCCCTTCTTCGATGCTAAGACCACTGGCCGGGATCCTTACTTTTGAGCTGGAGTATTCCTTTACTTGCCCACTTGCCTACTTGCTACCAATTCATAGGCTCATTTGCCCTACCCTAAACGAATTTGAGCAATCTTACTCAACAGGTAGTCCACCAACTACTTAATTTTAACCTTCCACTACGGGAACAACATGGGTCTCCCGCTACTACAAATCAAACTTATACTCAACTCATGTTAATCCGGATTGAACTAATGCCAGCAAGAACTCCGCTAGTGCTTATTTATAGGATTGCATCAACTTATAAAGAATTACTAGCTGCCCGGTAAGACCTTAGCGCACAACTTAGACTTCCTTAATGCTCTGATTGATGAGGCTGCCCTTCCTAGGGTTTCACTCACCTGTCAATCAACCTGCCCGGGCTTACTTCTAGCCTCTAACTACCCATTTTGATTCTGTAATTGCTCATTGGTTTTCTTGCTTCTGAGTTTTACCCCCTTAGGCTACTGATCCAAAATATGTATTCCACAGGACTAGGCTCTTGCCTTTCACTCTGAGTTTCCCGTCTTTCTGTTTTTCTCCTTAGTAAATGGGTGAGGTTTAATGACAAAACACTGACTTAGGACTTGTTCTACTGGCACCTAAGCCAAGCCTGTCATCCCTAACTCCTATTCTAACTGCCCTTGCTTTTGGCCTGATGCTGCACATCGCTAAATTCGCCAAGCTTAGACTAGACGTAAGACTGAGCGCGGCAGCTCCATACCTAAACCATGCTTCCTTATTTTAGGATCTATTCTTTACATCGCTAAAGAACGGCACAGCTAACGACTTCAACTCTAACTATAGAATTGAGTTAGGGCAGTGAAGTTGTAAACACGAGAATAGGAAGCCCGCTTGACATAGGCATAGAGAATGAGCGCTACTATACTATACTATAAGAATGAGCTCCGTTTGGCGGATCAACCAACCCTATAATCATAATACGCAACTCCCCTACGATATTGCTTGTATCAATAGCGTCACAGCATATGGAACGAAGCTACCCGCTTGTATCAAGGCAAGGGAAGTAAACTCTTTTTTCTTTCTAGAGGAATCCCAGGTGTCATAGCAAAACGAACCTACTACAATAGCAAAACGAACCTACTACAATAAGAGTAAATAAGAGAACTCAATAGTAGTGTATGTAGTTGTTTAGTACAAAATGGAGTTTCTTTTCTCATTGAACCAGCTCCTGCGCGGATGTTCCGTCCTCTTCTTTCTTTGTATTTGTTGCAGAATCCATACCATTTATAACTTCAATTAGGATCCCTTGCCGAGACGGGACAGAATTAACGGAATTAGTCTAGAGTCAAGACTTCCCCCGGAAAACCTTAATCGATACCCGGAATCACACTCACCGGTCCATGAAACAAGAAAAAGTTTAGTGTAAACTCATAAGCTAAGAGCAAGCATTAGTTATTTGATATCGTATCAGTAGTTATAGGTATCGGCATGAAACAAAGAATAGATAAGATCAGGTCACTAACCACACGTAGGAAAGTTAGAATGGATTAGTACAACAACAGATCAATCTAACTATGGCAAAAGCAAGACAGAAACTTGATAGTCACAATTCCACTACTATATAGTAAGGATGCATCGGTACCGCGCATATAATAGACAGCTTGACAGCTGACCTTACTCATACCTTTCACTCTGCTCCATCTTATAACAACATATGTATTCCTATCCTTTCTCTAACTCATACACGCCCCCGGTGCTGTCACTCTTGTAATTTTTTGTAAATGAAATTCTTTAAACACTGCTAACAATGCTCTAACTAATGCTGGAGGAAATGTCACTCGATAACCTACTCCTATTATACCTTATTATTAGCATGCCCCTCCTCGCTTCTAATCCTTTTATAATACGGAACGGTAGTATACTTACTTGCCGTGCTGTCCTCTCTTGCAGCGTGTCTTGACGGGTAGTATTCCAAAATCGAATATGGTGCCGGAGTGTTCGATTCCCCATCACAGTAGTGTTAGACTCATGGAAGCTAAGAGAAGGTAGAGAAAGTGATGTCATATCAATAACCGACACAAAAGCAAGTCCTGGTTACTTCGAGTTAGGAGCGGAAGAGTTAAACTAAAAACAAACTAGGCATTTAAGGCAGGGTCGAACTCCAGTCGAGTAATAAGGAAAGTGAGATCTAGATGAAGGTAGGGCAGGCTAACAGACAAGATACAGATGTAGATGTCGGGCAGCAAGAATAAGAAGGTAAATTCACAATTTCCGTAATAAGGGTTGGCTCATGGGCATATAAAGTAAAGCCAGATCCGAGGTTAGGAAGGGCAGGCTAGCTTCTGTGCTTCATTCCGATGCTTTACTTTAGCTTAGGTCTATTACTTAGGAGTCCAATGACTAATCAATCTTATCACACGACAAACATATTCTAAATGGAGACGAAAACATATTCTAAATAGAAAACACATATTCTCCAGTTTGGTTGGTTTACTGACATTTCATTATTATATGAGAATAAATAAGGCAGTGCCCTAATAGCAACGGGCTTCTAGTTCGAGACCGATATCCTCTTTCTT
>JAHSUZ010000037.1:5000-35000 GCA_021527575.1 Ensete glaucum
GCACACTACAAGATGTTCTATTTTTCCATAAAAATGTGTTCGTTCAAGAAAGGCTCCAAAAGATGTTAATCGTAAATAAGAAGATTGTTTACGAAGAAAAACTAATACAAATTCACATTCAGATACATAAGAATTATATAAGAACCAAAATAGTCTTTTATTTTCTTTTGAAAAAACATAAATAGATTTCTTTGGAGTAATGAGACTATTCCAATTATAATATTCGTAGAGAAAGAACCGCAATAAATGCAAAGAGGGAACATCCTGAATCCAGGATTGAAGGATTTGGACCAAGATTTCCATATGGATGGGATGAGATATTAGTATATCCGACAGATAATTTAAATGCGATAATTTATCCTCTAAAAAAGGAAATATTGAATGAATAGATTGTAAATTATGAGATTCTGGTATTTTTTTTTCGTCAAGGGAAGATACTAATTGCAGCGAGAATGGAATTTCCACAATGACTGCAAAACCTTCTGATATCATCTGAGAAAAAAAATGAGAATAAAAATAATTGTTGTGCCCAACGAATCGATTTTGGTAAGAATCATTAACCGAATAAATCAAATAATTTTGTTGATACATTCGAATAATTAAACGTTTCACAAGTACTGAACTAGATTTATTGTCATAACCCCCAAAATTCGCGGGTTCATAAAAAATTGAACTATTTAAGCCATGATCATAAGCAAATACGTAAATATACTCCTGAAAAAGAAGTGGATATAGAAAGTATTGTTGCCGAGATCCATTTTTTTCTAAATATCCTTGTAATTCTTCCATTTACATTTCTACTTGAAGCAGGGATAGGAGGCATTTCTTGGGTTATCAAATGATACATAGTGCAATATGGTCAAAACAGGGTATTTTTTATTCTATTTATTTTTTATTTTGTATTCTATTATGTATATGGAATACAATAGTAATAAAAATATATATATATCCTGAAAAGAAAACAGGGAGTCCAATCAATAGATTTTTTTGTTCTCTTTTTCTATCGAATTGGGTTATCTTCATTATAATTACAAGAGGATAACAAACCCTTTATTTTTGCAACCCGATCGCTCTTTTGACTTTGGAATTTATTCTCTTTATCAGTATACTGTTTCTTCTACACATCCGTTTCTAATCCATAATAAAGAATAGTTAGGATTCATTAAGAATAGTTAGGATTCATTAAAAAAAAAGGAAAAAGAATCAATGGTCCACCCACAGGAGAACTCACCCTTTCCCGTATCAGGCACTAATCTATTTTTAACGTCTAATTAGATCGGGTAATCGTTCAATTCAAATTAAGAACATAAGCTCGTTGCTTTTTTGTTTTACCAGAATTAGAACCATAGGCCCTATCCATTTATTCACTAGACCCAGCTGTAAATGTGAATTTGTTTTGTCCCCTTTCCTTCCAAAATTTTTTATTTTTTGGAACGATCCAGTAAGGATAAACTCAAAGTTCCACTTTTCTTTTAATTTTTTATTTGAGTTTGTAATTTTTTAATAAAATAAGAAATTTTTTTATTACGACATGCTACTTTTTCCATTCATTACCTTTGAGGATCAGTCGTGGTCTTATAGACTCTACCAATAGTCTGGACGAATTTGTTGCTTCATCCAAATGTGTAAAAGATCATAGTCGCACTTAAAAGCCGAGTACTCTACCGTTGAGTTAGCAACCCGAATAAAATAAATGGGATATGTAGATACGATCAAAATTCAAAACTAATTAAATTGCACTGCACGACCCCATCAAAACATTGAACTAACAACAAATAAAAAAAAGATTTTATGACCAATTATACAAAATAAATAAAAAATGTACAGATCATATTAAAAAACAAAACACCGGATTCCTAAAAGAGATGCTAAAATTGTGACAGACCTACCAGTTTTTTATCAATTTTTTGATTTTTGTTAAGTTAAATTCCAAAATACGTCTTATATGACAGTAAACCCGACAATGCAAACCCATTATTTGAGTAAAAGTGAAGTGAAAACCCAATATGGGTCTGTATAAAAAGATTTATTTATCTATGATCAATTATATTTGTTCGATACACCATTGTCAATATGAATGCAATGTTGAGAAAACAAGTAACAAATAAAGTAAATAAAATAAATAAGGATTTGTGTTGGGTTGGCACAACATAAATAAGAAATTTTGATGGAAAAAATAAGGAAAAGATAAAGAAAAAATCTCGGGTTTATTCAATCAATAGAGGTACAATAAGCAAGATTAATCTCTTGTTTGTTGGTGGATTCCTATAACAAGAAAAAAGTAAATTTAAGTATGAATAGAGCAAGAACAAGGAAAATTTTAGGTAAAAAATTGTAAGTATGTAAGTAAATAATTATACAAAGATAAATTTGATATTAATCATCTCCCCCTTTTTTATTGATTTTGTTGTTTTTTCTTTTAATTAACTCGAAGTTTTTTCTTTAAAAAATTCTGCCTTACTTAAATGTCATAAACAGTTCCTGTAGGTTGGGCGCCCTTTTCAAGGAAATATAGAATAGCGGGAACGTTTAAATAAGTTTGATTCTTTATCGGATCATAAAACCCACTTTTCGAAGATCTCTTCCTTCTCTTCGGGATCGAACATCAATTGCAACGATTCGATAGATGGCTCATTGGGATAGATGTACATAAACAATCCCCCCCCAGAAACGTATAGGAGGTTTTTCTCCTCATACGGCTCGAGCTCGAGAAAAAATGATTTGAATTTCGGTATATCTTTCTGTATATAATATCAAATAGTAAACACAAAATAATGACTCAAATCATAGTCTAATTTATTATTTTGTTCTTCCTAAAAAAAAAGAAATTTCATTCGTACTCATAGCTCAAGTTGGGTAATTCTGACAGAATTCGAAGGGAAATCCTTAGACATTTATTGAGCCGTCTCTAACCTCTTTTGTTTGTCTCATCTCGAATCTATTTTTATTCCTGATTCTGATCCAATTTTTGAGACAATTGAAAACAGTGTTTCCTTGTTTCGGAATCCTTTATCTTTGCTTTGTAAAATCATTGGGTTTAGACATTACTTCGGTGATCTTTACTCCTTTCAAAAGGGCAGCAACATACCTTTTGTTTTTTTATTTCTTTCTATAGAAATGGAATACCTATAGAAATAGAATACGAAGAATTGATTCCTCTGTGATACACTTTTTTTGATCGAAATAGTTTTACCAATTCCGATTATTTTATATTTTATTTTAAGGATATACTTACAAAGTTGGTCTAACTTATTGATTGATTGGCACTAACCCTAGATTCTTCCCCTTGATAAATGAATCAACCCTTTCCGCTCGAGCTCCATCATGTACTATCAACCTAAGACAAATTAGATTAAACCTAAGACAAATTAGATTCCTAATGGAACAGAACAAACTATGTCGAGCCAAGAGCATCTTCATTTCTATAGAAAATGGTGGATGTAAAAATCCACAGCGGATCATGTCCTTCAAGTCGCACGTTGCTTTCTACCACATCGTTTCAAACGAAGTTTTACCATAACATTCCTCTAATTTAGAATTTAATTGAATTTCAAACCGCAATCGAATTGATTAAGATTAATATGTAATCATATGTAATCATGAATAGTCATTGGCTCAATGGGAACAACGGGAACTATATAATAGTCCATACTTTATACCTATGGATAGATAAGTATTGTATTTATCCAGAGAAAGCTCAGCAAGGATCCAATTTCTTTAACTCGATATTCTATCATATGAATGAAACGTATTTCTAAGAAAAATGTTTGCTTAAGACTTATTTACTTTACATCTCCAACAAATTGTTCGGGACGATCAATCATGAAGGATCCTTTTTTCTAGAACAAAAAAACTATAAACCAACCTCAAATCCTTTAATTTAATATATTTCCAATCCCGGAAAAAAATCAATTATTAGTCAAATAAACTGTTCCAATGACCAAAAACAAAAGGTCATAAGTTTCTAGATACTATTGATTTATCATACTTCTTCGAGTACCAACCAAGAGTTCATAAAAAATGTTTTAAAAATCTCCGACTTCAGCATCATGACTGGAATTATGTTTTCTAGTCATGACTAAACTGGATCTCTAATTCAATCACCAAGTCGACGCAATCACAATGAGTAGCTACAAATTTTTAGCAGATATTTCATTCCCCGAGGAGACATAAATTTTACCATGTTCAATTGAATTATCAATTGGTTTTCTTTTAACCAAAGAAGTCAATTGATAATCTAGTTTATCTATTTTCAATAATCTAGTTTATCTATTTTCATGAGTATGAAATAGAAAAGGTCTCATGTAGGGCAACATTAAGATCCTTATTCTTTCTTTTAGATGAAAGAAAGAATCTGAATATTGTTACTAGGGGTAATCATGGATATTTAAAGAATCAAAGAGACCCTTCCACAAATTCTTTTCACTTAAGTGAAAGGCCATTGTTATTGAAATACAACAATATAATAACAATACACAATATATATCATACATATAGGCATAGCATAGGCCTTGTTTATTTATATAGATTTTGTTTTACTCCAGGTTCAACAATTTTCCCATCAATTCCATAGAATCAAGTTCAAATATATGAAATATCAAAAGAATATCCAAATTTCCCCCCGATCGCTACGTTACATTGATTTACAATTATTTTCATCTGAGACATCTAAGATATAAGATAGAAAGAAATGGGATTCAGACAATTTTTTATCCTATTTTTTCCCACGCCACAGCACAGCTTTAGAAGTTTTAAAACCAGTGATGAAAATGATGAAATTAGTACGACAAACTCCCTACTCTTTAGTCTTCACATAGAATGTGAAATTGGGATACCCTATTTTCACTTTAGGCTTTGTGCGGAAAGGAATAGAGATGCTTTTGTTTCGCGCTTCAATTCAGAATGCATCGTGTGAGAATTCATATTTCATGAATATGGGACATAATGAATACAGCATAGTACGAGCATATTCTGAATGTGAATGATAGACCCCAATTTTGTTTTTTTGAAAAAAAAACTTCCACCTGTATTTGACACTTGATTATGCGTGTGAGAAATCAAATGGATTCTAAACAAAAGAAAAGATTGTTCTCTTTAAGATTTTTCCGTTTTATGTGGGATACAATGTGATCCCATCTTTTGTTTCTGATGGAAACGATCTGGGACGGAAGGATTCGAACCTCCGAATAACGGGACCAAAACCCGCTGCCTTACCGCTTGGCCACGCCCCATTTTTCCTGTTTGGCACTAGTCAAGACTATTATTAGTATTAGTTATTCGTCAATCCCCCTCCCCCCTAAAAAATACATAATAAAAACATATGGGATGTTTTGTTTGTTGCTAGGATTCAACACATGTAGATTAGATATAGAAACACATGTAGATTAGATATAGAATCAAAAAAATGAATTGATCATTACATAGAATTCAATTAAGATAGTGTATGAAAGTAGAATTCCTTGTATTCTCATTTGAGAATGGAAGGAAGGATTTTGGATTTGGGAGAGTTCAAAAAAAGAAGGATTTTTTGACTTGCCTTTTTCATTTTTCCCTTATAAAAATAACTCAATCAAAATAAAATTATCTAATCTACAAGAACGAAATGTTTGTTATGTTTAATATCTTTAGCTTAATCTGCATCTGTCTTAATTCTGTCCTTTATTCGAATAGTTTTTTCTTTGCCAAATTGCCTGAAGCTTATGCCGTTTTCAATCCAATCGTAGATGTTATGCCTGTCATACCTGTCCTCTTTTTTCTCTTAGCCTTTGTTTGGCAAGCTGCTGTAAGTTTTCGATGAAATCCTTAATACTTTGCCAAATCCATTCATGATTCATTCGATAAAAAATTCTAAAAATGGATAAGATCGGCTAAGTCTTACATTAGAATTATGAACCCTCGATTCAAAAATGGAAATTCTTGTATATTGAGTAACCGCGGAGATGAATTTTGATCAGTTTATTTACTCGATCTGACCTTTTCCGCGAGTAAGGAGTTTATTAGGTCTAGGTCCCCTACAATACCTAATTGTGTCGATATGACAAAAAAATTTTTGTGAGGAAGGAATTAAAATCTTATTACACAGAAATTCGTAAAAATGACTTTCTTTTTCTTTTCAAATCAAAAAACTTCATTTTTGGGGGGTATGATGTCAAATCAAACAAAGTAGTATATGTGGTAAAAAGAAAAAATAGGTAATCCATTCCCTTTTTCGAAAATGATCTTATCTTGGAGATTGTGTAATGCTTACTCTAAAACTCTTTGTTTACACAGTAGTGATATTCTTTGTCTCTCTTCATCTTCGGATTCTTATCTAATGATCCAGGACGTAATCCTGGACGTGAGGAATAAAAAAATTTTTGAGTTTTCTTTGTTTTTCTAATTTTTTCTTATTATTTTATCTATTCCATATATTCACTTTACCTATAAAAAAATAAAGGAATCGAAATTCCTTCGAAATCGAAAGTATCAAGTAATCAGAACGAGCGGAGAGAGAGGGATTCGAACCCTCGGTACGAATAACTCATACAACGGATTAGCAATCCGCCGCTTTAGTCCACTCAGCCATCTCTCCCAATTTAAATAAAATTGAAATTTCAATAAAATTTCAAATGAAATTGAAATTAACTATTTAAATGAAAATTGAAATCAAATAAAAAAAGAAAATAAAAAAGAAAAAATAGAAAGAAAACCTTACTTCTTTAATTTTGTACGAAAGGTTTATTCCCCCGGCCTGGTCCTAGTTAAGTACTGGCCGGGCCAGTACCTCTTTTTTGTCCGGCTTCAATGACCCCTTCAGACAGACCGAGAATGCCAGCAATCCAGCAAAGGAAAAGTATAAGTATAAGTATAACTTTATACTGTTTTTTAAATTTATATATGTTATTTAGAAAAGCTTTGTGCTCTTCGCCTTTTAAGCCCCCGGCTGGCGGGACTAAATATGTGTCAACGCTATAATTTTAATGCTATCTTGATTGCGTCTCACTCCCTTGTTCGACAAATAGTCCATTCATATACAATAATGTATATGTAGCGGGTATAGTTTAGTGGTAAAAGTGTGATTCGTTCCATTAACAACTTAAAAAGTTAAGGGGTCTCTTAGTTTTTTTTCATACTCCGATCAAAAACTTTATTTCTTAAAAAGGTTTAATCCTTTACCTCTCAATAGCATATTTGAGGAAGAACATACATTCTCACGATTTGTATCCAAAGTCCAATTAGAAATTCTATTTTTAAAATTGAATAATAAAATTGGATTATGTATATGGAGTCGTGAAACATAATTTTGGAATTGGATCAATTCCTCCAATTGAATGAGTATGAATAAAGGATCTATGGATGAAGATACAAAAGTGTATTTCCAATCGTAACTAGATCTTCAATTTTGGTGTTGTAAAAGGGAAATTGAAGCCAAACAAGCTAGAAAAGGGTGGTTTTGGTTTACTAGAACCATCAGCATACTGTTTCAGCTCGGTGGAAATCCAATTCTTTTCCTCAGGATCCTACGAATGGAAATAGGGAACGAAGTAACTAGACTAGACGGATTTGGTATAATCCCTCTCCTCTAGAGGGATCATCTAGTAAGCGAGCAGTTTTGGATACATTCAGACAAAAAGGCTGACGTAGATGTTATGGATCTAATTTTTTCTCCAGGAGTACATCAATCTTCCATAAAGGAGCCGAATGAAATCAAAATTTCACGTTCGGTTTTGAATTAGAGACGTTAAAAGTGATCAAGCAACGTCGACTATAACCCCTAGCCTTCCAAGCTAACGATGCGGGTTCGATTCCCGCTACCCGCTCTATATTTCTTATTATGTATTATACATACATGCGCCATCAATTTTGATATGCATCCTTTTTTTATTCCCTAAAGTATTTTCTTTTTTATCCGAACAAAAGAAAGTAAGAATACAAAAAAGAAAATAGGAATGAAAAGCGTCCATTGTCTAATGGATAGGACAGAGGTCTTCTAAACCTTTGGTATAGGTTCAAATCCTATTGGACGCAATTTATTTCCATCTATTTTTAAAATGGCTATACTTTTTTTATGGCTATTTTTTTAAATGGCTATACTAAGAAACCCTTTTTGAATCATTCGAATCAGAACTATTTCTCAATGATTACTCTTGTACGTAAGAATAGAATATACTAAGAATAGAATAAAAGCGAGAAATTTATGTTTGTTCCTGAAGTAAAAACAGTTCGATCTGCTCTTGAATAGCTTCCTTCAAAAGAAATTCTACTTCCTCGGTGAATGTCTTGGTGGAAGATATAATTTCTTGAAATTTAGGTTTATTATTTTTTAAGTAGCTACGTAACTGACTGAGAAATTTCTTTACCTGTCCAATTTCTAGCGGATCAAGATATCCATTCGCTCCGGTATAAATAGTAGCTATCTGTTCTTCCACTGCGAGAGGGTCTGATTGGGATTGTTTAAGCAACTCGCGTAATCGTTGACCTCTTGCCAATTGATTCTGAGTAGCTTTATCGAGATCAGAAGCGAATTGTGCAAAGGCTTCTAACTCTGTAAATTGCGCTAGTTCCAATTTTGATTTGCCGGCTACTTGTTTCATGGCTTTAATTTGAGCTGCGGATCCTACTCTGGAAACAGAAATACCCACACTAATAGCAGGTCGGATTCCAGCATTGAATAGATCGGCAGATAAAAATATTTGTCCATCTGTAATGGAAATTACATTAGTAGGAATATAAGCTGAAACGTCTCCAGATTGAGTCTCAACTATCGGTAAAGCGGTCATACTTCCTTCACCTAGACTAGAATTTGATTTAGCGGCTCTTTCCAAAAGTCGTGAATGCAAATAAAAAACATCTCCTGGATAAGCTTCACGACCGGGAGGTCTTCTTAATAGAAGAGACATTTGGCGATAAGCTTGTGCCTGTTTGGAGAGATCATCATAAATTATTAAAGTATGTCGTCCACGATACATAAAAAACTCAGCCAGAGCCGCTCCCGTATAAGGAGCGAGGTATTGTAATGTAGCAGGTGAATCCGCCGTTTCGGCTACCACAATAGTATATTCCATCGCCCCCTTTTCCCGGAAAGTAGTCACTACCTGAGCCACAGAAGATGCTTTTTGACCAATAGCTACATAAACACATATTACATTTTGACCTTTTTGATTGAGAATCGTATCTGTGGCTACGGCTGTTTTGCCGGTCTGCCTGTCCCCAATAATTAATTCTCGCTGACCGCGTCCTATAGGGATCATCGAATCAATGGCAATAAGCCCCGTTTGAAGAGGCTCGTATACAGAACGTCTAGAAATAATACCTGGGGCAGGAGATTCAATTAACCGAGATTCAGAAGCTGAAATTTCACCTCTCCCATCAATAGGTTTAGCCAGAGCATTTATAACACGACCCAAATAACCCTCACTCACAGGTATCTGAGCAATTCGTCCTGTTGCTTTTACAGAACTTCCCTCTTGTATCATCAAACCATCACCCATTAATACAACACCAACATTATTTGATTCCAAATTCAGAGCAATGCCTATTGTACCCTCTTGAAACTCTACTAATTCACCTGCCATTACTTCATCAAGACCATGAATACGAGCAATTCCGTCGCCTACTTGAAGTACGGTACCGGTATTCACAATCTTTACTTCTCTACTATATTGTTCAATACGCTCACGGATAATATTACTAATTTCGTCGGCTCGAAGGGTTACCATCAGTGTTTCTTTATTCTTTTTAGGAAGGAAAAGAATAAAATAATGCCTAAACTATAAACTAAAAAAAGAAGGGCTAATCAGTTATTTCTTGCATGGCCCAGAGAATGCCAATATTAGCACGTATCGTACGGAAATGTAACTCGCTATTCAAGCAACTATTCAGAGTTCCTAAAGCTCCTTGTAAGGCTTGTTGGAAAACTCGTTGTCGGACCTGATTAATCGCTCTTTGTTGTTCAAACTGAAGGGTTTCATTTTTGTAATTTTCTAATTGTTCCAAACTATTACTAGTGGCATTAATCAAATTTTGTTTTTCTCGTTCTATTTCAGAGTATCCATTCATTCGATACTCATCTGCTTCCATTTCCACTTTACGTAAGCGAGCCCGGGCTCTTTCGAGCTGCTCAATGGCCCCTTTACGTAATTCTTCCGAATTTCGAATAGTATTCAAAATCCTCTGTTTTCGATTATCTAATAAATCATTTAATGAAAGTAGATTATCTTACCATTAATTTCAAAACTTCCATGATCTCTTCCCGAACCAAACATGAATCTTTCGATTCATTTGGCTCTCACGCTCAATTATTTATTTTATTTATGGTATGGGTATTCCCATATCTTTTTAATGTAATGAGCCTACCCTCTCTTTTCTGTTTGTATTCAAAGATATCAAAACTGATACAAGACCAGAATATCAGGAGGACTCTTCCGACTAGACCAGACAAAAATCTAGAATTGTCAGCAAAGTTGTTTCTTTATTTGTATTTTATTTATATTTGTTTTGTATTTTATTTATCATTTTCATTTTAAAAAAATTTAAAATGAAATAGAATTCTAAAATGAAAATGATAATTATTATATTTTTGATTTGTTTCTTCAAGTCCAAAAATTCCTCTTTTTTATACATAGGTCGTCATTTCGGCATTAGATAAAAAAAGCAAAGTGCTCATTTTTCTAGTAAATGGTTCAAATTCTTTTATCGATATGAGTGTTCTATATCAAATCAAATAAATTACCAACTATTTTTTTTTACCATTTCGTTACTAACGTAGTGGTAGAAGTGGTAGAAAGAGTACCATGTTTTACCTGGACTTTAAACAATTTAGCTTTAACCATGTTAATGGTCTCACATTATTGGTTGATAGAGAATCAAAGTGGATTTACCAATAAGTCACGAAATGCTATGGTTCTTACATATGATTTCTTAATTTATTCAGAAGTAATTCGTCGAGATCGTGCACCTTTTTCCTATTTCTCCTATAAATACCATAAATAAAGTGCAGCTGGATGGATCCAACCTATTCTTGAAATACACAACTCGCACACACTCCCTTTCCAAAATAAATCAATACACCAAGCACTATACTTAGATTTATTGGATTTGTTGCTAAAATATCGGTATTAAACCCGAAACTACCGGCGGATGGCCAGTGACCCAAAGAAACGAAAGAATCGATTACATTTTTCATATGCTCCCCTCTCTTATGGATAGGACTAACAAAGAACAGAGTTCTTTTTGTATCACTTCACTCGCTTTTTTTTTTGATCGATTTCTTTTTATTAATTTCATTTCCACTTTATTTAATGGCAATAGATTAAATCTAGTAATTTCATTTGTTTGAAATTTATTATTTTTGAAGTTTTCAAGAAGTTTCCAATAAGATACTTTACTTAGGTCTTAGATCTCATATCAATTGATAACTATTTCGTTTGTTGAAACGCTTCAAACAATGAAAGTCAAAAAGTTTTCTATTGTACTAAGCGAAGGGCAGAAAGGAAGAAAGCAAGCGAATCTGGTAATTCCTCATCCTTAAATCAGCCCTTCCTGGCGTATTGTCTCAACAAATAAGTAATTTATAAGTAAAGTGTTAATATAATTCGAAGAAGCAAAGGGCAATTCCAAGTTAAAGTTAATAAAATAAGAAAAAAGTATGTAAGGTACTTTTTTCTATTTATTTCTAGGATTAAACAAAAGGATTCGCAAATAAAAGCGCTAACGCCACGACCAGTCCGTAAATTGTTAAAGCTTCCATAAAAGCTAGACTAAGCAATAAAGTACCTCGTATTTTACCCTCTGCTTCTGGTTGTCTCGCAATACCTTCTACAGCTTGGCCTGCAGCAGTACCTTGACCAACTCCAGGTCCAATAGAAGCAAGCCCCACGGCCAATCCAGCAGCAATAACGGAAGCGGCAGAAATCAGTGGATTCATGGTAAGTTCCTCGCACAAAAAAAGAAATGGTTAATGATACAATGAACCAATGAATTATTACTCATTTTATCATTAAGATCCAGCGGTCCGAAGTAACTAAAAACTCCGAATTGAAATGATAATATTACTAAATTACTGAACTGAATCGTCACAACTATCTCGTTTTTACCCATAATGGAGTTTTTGTAAATCCATATGCATATAGTTCTAACTATTGTATTTCTTTGTTTCGAACCATTCTTTCATTTAATTCTTCGTTCTTTACTACACTATTCTTGAGGTCATCTCTTTGTTCATTCAATCCACAATCACAGACAAAATAGAAGGACTGATATTGAAATCCATCTAAATGGAGTGTGACTAAATGCAGTGTGAGCTGCAATCAATATCAATCAAATTAATACCAATACAAATCAATATCAATATATCAACAATATCAATATATCAATATGTAGTAATATCAAAATGTAGTAATATAAAAGTATGTAGTAGTACCAATATCAATATATAGTAATAATTAATACAAATAATTATCGGTAATATAATTATAAATGATTATATTAACTAATACTTATTTTATTACTTATATTTATTTACTTATATTTATTTTACTTATATTTATTATTTATTTATTATATATTATATTTATATTATTATATTATTATTATAGGATTATATTATGATTACAGAGTAGAAGTTATGATTATAAAAATAGTAATAGTATGTAATTATGTAATATAGTGATGTTATATAGGATGATAGGGATAGCCTTATATAACTATAACTAATGAATATCTAATGTCATTCTAATATCACATATATATATTTGTTTCTTCCATAACGTAAACCACCCGCATTTTTTTTTAGATTAAATCGGATTCTAGAATCATTCCTAGAAACATAGACGGGGTCCGGGCTTATAGACATTACATACATCTAGTATAACCTCCCCAACCCTTCTTTTTTTTTTACAATTCTGTAATATCGTCCATCTTTTCTCCTACAACTCTAAGTCATATAGTAATACGTTATTATGTTCCCCAACCAATTGGATTATCTTGAACCATGCATGAATTGGGATAAACTTACTTAATAATAATAATAAAAAAAAGACTATTTTATTTTGAAAGCTAGTCAATGATGACACTCCATGGATTCACCTATATAAGCCGCAGCTAACGTTGCAAAAATAAGAGCTTGAATACCACTTGTAAATAATCCAAGAAACATGACAGGTATAGGAACTACTGAAGGGACTAAAGAAACAAGAACGACAACTACTAATTCATCAGCCAATATATTCCCGAAAAGTCGAAAACTAAGAGATAAGGGTTTTGTGAAATCTTCTAGGATGTTAATTGGTAAAAGTATTGGAGTTGGTTGAATGTATTTCCCAAAATAACCCAATCCTTTTTTGCTAAGACCCGCATAAAAATATGCGACTGACGTGAGTAAAGCTAAAGCAACAGTAGTATTTATATCATTCGTGGGCGCAGCTAACTCCCCATGAGGTAACTGTATAATTTTCCAAGGTAAAAGAGCACCTGACCAGTTAGAAACAAAAATAAATAGGAACATAGTTCCAATAAAGGGAACCCAAGGACCATATTCTTCTCCAATCTGGGTTTTGCTCAAGTCTCGAATAAATTCAAGGACATATTCGAAGAAATTCTGACCGCCGGTCGGAATGGTTTGTGGATTCCGAACAGCTAGGATGACTGAACCTAATAAGATAGCAATTACTACCCAAGAAGTGATAAGTACTTGGGCGTGGACTTGTAAACCTCCTATTTGCCAATAGAAATGTTGGCCTACTTCTACACCCGATATATCGTATAACCCCTTGAGTGTTTTAATGGAATATGGTATAACATTCATATGGTCCTCTAACAAAAATGGAACTTCAAAAAAGAAATTATTTTGATTCAACCATCTCTTTCTCAACTCACCAACTTGAATCACTAATTGTATTCATTAATCGTATATTTAGGATATCAAGAAATTACATAGGATACCAAGAAATCACATAACATCATAACATGTTATCAATATGCCCACATTTCCATTTTGTTTTTTCTTTTTTTTTAATTCAAGAATAGTAACCGATCCAATAAATCTATAAAATCCCCAAATAATTAACTAAGTATTCTTAATCATAATCAATGATTTCCTATATAGCTACAACGGCCCTCACAAATTGCAGATACTAATTTGTTAAGAACCAATCGGATTGAAGCTATAGCGTCATCGTTGGCTGGGATCGAAATATCTGCGAGATCGGGATCACAATTTGTATCGATTAAACAAATCGTCGGAATCCCTAAAATTACACATTCTCGAAGAGCCATATATTCTTCTTGCTGATCAACGATGATCACAATATCAGGCAATCCCGTCATATATTTGATACCGCCGAGATATGTTTGCAAGGCAGATAATTTTCACTTAAACATTGCAGCATCTCCTTTGGGAAGACGGTTGAGTTTCCCCATCTTTTGTTCTGCTCTTAAATCCCTGAACTTTTGAAGTCTCGTTTCCGTAGTAGACCAATTCGTTAACATACCACCGAGCCATTTTTTATTAACATAATGACACCGGGCCCTTATTGCAGCTGATGCTACTGAATCCGCTGCTTTATTTTTGGTACCAACAAGTAAGAAGTTTTTTCCTCTACTTGCTGCATCAAAAACTAAATCACAGGCTTCTGATAAAAAACGAGCCGTTCTAGTGAGATTTGTAATATGAATACCTTTACGCTTTGCAGAGATGTAAGGGGCCATTCTAGGATTCCATTTCTTAGTACCATGACCAAAATGAACTCCGGCCTCCATCATCTCTTCCAAATTGATGTTCCAATATCTTCTTGTCATTTTTCCCCACACTTCCTTTTTGTTTTTTCTTTTTTTTTTTTAACAAAGAGACGAGGTACTTTGAAATAAATAATTGTTCCGATGGAACCTTCTACCGGGAATTAACCGTGGATACGCGGTACAAACCATTAATGTCTTTTAATTACTTATTTTTTTTTACCAAATCAATACTCGGACCAGATAGTTAAGTTAAAAGACAGATAGTTAAAAGTGAAAAGATAGTTAAAGTAAAAGAATCTGCTCTTAGGAATCATGAAATCGCGTAAACGATTGTTCTGATGTCTCATGGAAATGGGACGTAAGAACAAAATAATTCTCTATGGTGTAACAAAATATCTCTCATTTCCAAGTTGAATAGATTCTTTCTTTTGATTTCCAAATGAATGTTCTTGTCTTGCCTTGAACGGTGCACTAATTTTTGGAATCCGGTACCAACAGGTATAATCCCACCCAGAACAACGTTCTCTTTCAGGCCTTTCAACCAATCAATACGACCCCGTAGAGCAGCTTTTGCTAAAACTCGAGCGGTTTCTTGAAAACTTGCTTCGGATATGAAACTTTGAGTATTCAAAGATGCCCTCGTTATTCCCAATAGGATTGCCCGATAAGAGATCGCTTCGTCCAAAGCACGCCCCGCTCGTTCCGCTCGCAACAATCCGATTAATTCCCCCGGTGAAAAAACATTAGACATTCCATCTTCTGAAACCAACACTTTTGATGTTACTTGACGTACAATAATCTCTATATGTCTATTATGGATCTGTACCCCCTGGGATCGATAAACCTTTTGGATTTTATTAACCAAAGAGATACGACTTTGAACTATGGTTAGCTCAGCTTGAATCAAGAATCCCCAGGGGATTCCAAGAATTTTTGGTATACCTTCGTTCCAACCTTCAACTCTCCTTTCGAGGTTCATCGATATTGAATCAATAGAACGTACTTCTAAGATTTGTTCCACTTTTGGAAGACCTTGCGTTATGTCACCAGATCTCGATTTTTCATATATAAATGTAACTAATGTATCTCCCTCGTAAAAGATTTCTCCATAATGGCCATGAACAGTAGCTCCTGGAGTGGCCAAATAGGGCTTAGCCGATCTTATAACTAAGGAGTCAACATGAACAATTATGATCTGACCAGATTTTTCTACGTGTGGTTCGTATTTGAATAGACATACATTTTCACAAAAAAATTGTCCAAGACTCATTTTTGTAGATGCCTCTTCCCAATAATCGTGATGGAGAAAGTGCCAATTCAAATGGAATGGATTCAAAATGATGTTACTGCATGGATCGGGATTATAAATCCTCCTATTTTCATCTATTAAACAGTATTTAAGTACTTGAAGTACTTGGAAAGCCTGTTGAAAATTGTCAAGTAGCAAATATTTCTTTAACAAGATATGATTATAAGTTATTAAATGGTAAGATGAATAGAAATTTGCTATTTTAGGTACAGTAGTGCCTAAGGGACCCAACAAATCCATAATTGGGATTATGGGATCCGATTCTTCTGTCATATTGTTATATTTTGAACCATTGAATGGACCAATTCGAGAACAATTGGGTGATGACAAAATTATCAAAGATTGGCATTCCTTATTTCGATTTAACAATGTACCAATAGTACCTTGATGTTGGGTAAGTGATTGAATCCTGGCCTTGTAAAAAAAAGGATTGATATTTGTGCGATCTAATCCATTATCGGAAATCAATCCTGAACTTGACCTATCATATCTTTTTCCGGTATACGAAATAGTGGACTTGACTAACTCAATTCTTATGAAATCTCGAATCAGATCATTTGTTCTTACCTCAACAAAGGAAGCGTGAACCTCTTCCGGAGAACCTTTTTGTTCTTGATCCCAATTCAATACTAAGCAAGTCCGAACTAATTGAATACTTGTGTGAGAAATTCCTCGAATTGACTTGCCATTTCCATAAAGGATATAATTGACAACTCTAAGTTGGACATTATCCTTTTCCCGCAGGAGATCTTGAGGAAAAGTGTTGCTAAATTTATGCCATCAGCTATTTCATATGTGACTACGGGCCGAACCAAAACAAAATACTTTTTCTTGGTAGGTGTGATCCGTTGGACATAGATCCAATTTTTCAATTTTTTTGATTCCTTAGAATTTTTTTTTTCTGTTTCCGATGGTATCAAAATGCCGCTGTGCCTGGATATCTTATCTACCTCTTCAGGAAAATAAATACCTCCGGAAAATATTTTTAGTTCAATATATTTTTTTTTTCTCTCCACTCGGACTAATCCGCCTACTCGACTTCTTGTATTTAAGGCGAGTTGTGTATCTACTCCAATGATACTATTGTTCCGGACCATTATCAACGAAGATCCGGGTAAGATATGCACTTCTTCGAGAATGAAAAAAAACCGATCTACTTTCGTTTGGTACTTCGGGCTAAATTCTTTTGATCCTCGATACTCAATCAAATCCTCTTTTTTTATGATTGAATTGACCTCGACGGTCCCGTATTTAGTAATTCCTGAATTGCTTCTTCTGTATCGTGGATCATCAAAATAAGCAAGAATACTATTTCTACGTAAAATACCCTGTTTTGGTATTTCGATCGAAATACCAAAACAAGGTATTAGTTCTTTCTCTCGTTCTTGATCATATTGTAATGGGATGATGAATCTATTTCGCTTTTTCGCCAAGAGATAAGAATTCCCTTGGATAATAGAAGGATATATGAAATTCCAATGACCATTAGATATCGTTTGATCAGGTCTTATTGAATAGTCAATAATTTTCTTATCTTTTTTACCAGAAGTATCCAACAATTTATGTCTTATTCGACCATTAGTCATTGATAGGTCAGAGATATATCTTTCTTCGACAGAAAAAGAATAAGCATTCATTTGATCTTGATCCTTGTGGAGCGAAAAAGACACTATACTTGATCTGCACGGGCCTCCCGCTAATATCCATAAATGACTCGTTTTTGATAATAGATGAACATTACCATATGTATATTCAGGTGCATGGTGGACATCGGTACTCCAGTGCATTTCTCCCTCTGATTCAGAATAAATATGTTTTCGTACCTTCTCTTTAAAATGAAAAGTGGACGTTCCAGCACGAATCTCAGCAATCACTTGTTCTGATTCTACATATTGATTATTTTGAACTAAAATCAAACTTTTTGGTGGAATATTTACATTATGTAGAATATCCCGACCCTCAATAGTTACATACAAGTCTATAGAACATAGAAAAGCAGGATGCCCATGACGGGTACGTGTGGGATGAACCAAATCCTCATTGAATTTTATTTTTCCATTAGAAGGAGCTCGTACATGCTCGGCAGTACCGCCTGTGAATACCCCACCGGTATGAAAAGTTCTTAATGTTAGTTGAGTCCCTGGTTCCCCAATTGATTGACCCGCAATAATACCTACAGCTTCTCCCAATTCGACCAGGTCGCCATGAGTAGGACTCCGACCATAACATAATTGGCAGATCCAAGATGTACTCCTGCAAGTAAAAGGGGTTCGAATATATATTGGTTGTGCTCGAAAGGTTATGAATCGATTGACAAGTCCAATCCCAATATCTTGATTTCGAGTGGCAAGGCATCGTAGACCGATATATATATCGTCTGCTAATACACGACCAATTAGTGTTTGGACAAAAATTTTTTCCGTCATCCCATTTCGAGGACTCACGGAAATACCTCGGATAGTGCCACAATCTGTTCTACGTACAATAATATGTTGAACTACTTCAACAAGTCTACGTGTGAGGTATCCAGCATCTGATGTTCGTACAGCAGTATCTACAACTCCTTTGCGGGCTCCATAACAGGAAATTATATATTCTGTCAAAGAAAGTCCTTCGCGTAAATTGCTTTGAATGGGTAAATCAATCATTTGTCCTTGGGGATCCGACATTAATCCTCTCATACCTACTAATTGGTGTATCTGAGATGCATTTCCTCTAGCTCCCGAAAAGGACATTAGATATACTGGATTAGAAGGATCAGTCATCCGAAAATTAGGATTCATTTCTTGTCTCAAATATTCACTTGTAGCATACCATATCTCAATGGATTGACGTAATTTTTCTACCGCGTGTACATTCCCATAATGATGGTGTTTATCCAAAATAAAACTTTGTTGTTCAGCGTCTTGGACTAACCATCCCTTAGAAGGGATTGTTAAAAGATCATCAATTCCTAATGAAATAGATGTAGCAGTGGCTTGTTGGAAACCCAAAGTCTTTACTTGATCCAAGATATGTGATGTATATGCCATTCCGAAATGATCTATTAACCTGCTAATAAGTCGTTTCATAGCAGTTCCATTTATCACTTTATTGTTAAAGACCAGATCAGCCCGTTCTGCCATAAGTACAGTACCTCTTATATTTATTCTGCTAAGTAGGATTCGACAATGGACCTGAGTTAGTGATTCGAAAACTTCCTTTCCTCAATCTCAATCTTGATTCACGCAGAAATTCAGAAATTATGATACCGGTGAAATTGGGGAGACCCGAATTCCCATGGGCGCAAACATCGCCTAATCTGATTTCTTAGTTTAGATAGCGTATGAGTAGGCTCGACAAAACCCCTGTATGGCTTCTTCTATTTCCCGATAAAAAGAAATATGACCAAGAGTAGTTCGAATGTATATACAACGGATTTCCTTTGTTACACTTCCTACTGTTAGATAGTGCTCATAAATCTCATGATAAGTACCCAAAGATTCATATTGAACTTCGATGGGAACTTCTCTTGAGCCAATGACACGTTGATCTAGTCTCCATCGGAGCCACAAAGGACTATCTAAACTAATTCGTTTATGTTGATAAGCTCCAAGTGCATCATAGGAACTAGAAAAATAGGGTTCTTTCTTTTTCGTATACCTATAGTCATTTTTTTTATTGTCAACTTTTTTATTTTGGTAGTTTCCGCAACTATATCTATATGGATTATACCTATTTGCACAAATACCTCGACGATTCCCGATCGTTAATAAATAGAGTCCGATAAGCATATCTTGAGTTGGTACGGAAATAGGATCCCCAATAGCTGGAGACAAGAGATTCATATGAGAAAACATAAGTAAACGAGCCTCCGCTTGAGCTTCCAAAGATAAAGGTACATGAATAGCCATTTGATCCCCATCAAAGTCTGCATTGAAGCCCTTACAAACTAATGGATGTAAACAAATAGCACGTCCCTCCACTAAAAAAGGTTGGAACGCCTGTATGCCTAATCTGTGCAGGGTGGGTGCTCTATTCAATAATACAGGATGCCCCCGCATAACTTCTTGAAGTATTTCCCATACAATGGGTTCTTTTTCCCGAATTTGACTTTTAGCAATTCCTATGTTAGAAGCAACATGTTGTCTGATTAGACCACGAATTACAAATGTTTGGAAAAGCTCTATTGCTATTTCTCGAGGTAATCCACACTGATGTAATGAAAGCGAAGGACCCACGACAATGACGGAACGTCCCGAATAATCGACACGTTTACCAAGCAGAGTCTCACGAAATCTTCCCTCTTTGCCTTCAATTACATCTGAAAATGACTTGTAAACTTTATTATGACCATCCCTCATTGGTTGTCCACGGATCCCATTATCAAGAAGTGTATCCACGGCCTCTTGTACCAATTTCTCCTGACACATTACTAATTCCCCTGGCGTAGATCTACTTGTTGCTAATAGATCGGTAAGAGTATTATTCCGATAGATAACTCGTCTATAGAGTTCATTAATATCCGAACTCATTAGTTTACCCCCATCTATCTGAATGATTGGTCTCAACTCGGGAGGAAGAACTGGTAATAAGCACAAAACCATCCATTCTGGTTCTACATTTGTTCGAATAAAATGTTTAGCTAATTCCATGCGTCTAACCAAAAAATCCTTTCTTCTTCTAATTTTTCTATCTTCCCATTCATTTCCAGTGGACCCCTCCTCCCCTAATTCCTTCCATTCTACCAATGAATTACCTGTAATAATTCGCAAATCTGAATCGGCTAATTGTTCTCTGATAGCACCTGCTCCTGTAGAGATTTCTCGATTTCGAAATGTCTCGAAGCCTTGGGTAGTAAAAAAAAGTGGTATGCTGTATTTCCGAGATTGGATTTCATATTCGAATAAACCTCGTAATCGTAAGAAAGTAGGTTTTTCACTATGGGCCTAGCAAAAGAAAAATCGAGATAGGTTCCTGTAGGATTGGATTCCCCCTTTTAAAATCGGACGTGAAGGTTTCCTTTCATCCGGCTCAAGTAGTTACCTCAAAAAGGGGATTCTTTCTTATTTTAAAAGTTTGTTCGAAAACCCCTACAAACAAAGAACTACTCCTTACTCAAGTTCCCACTAAGGACCAACGTTTCATTCTTCTTTTTTTTTTTTACTTTCATTTTCCGAATTACTTATGTTATGACAAAATACAAATGTAAGATTTTTGAGTAGTCTACCTCCCGTTAAATGATGAATCCCCTTAAAAGAATACTTTGGGACTCGTAAGGGATTTACTTGTCTATATATCGTTCTATTCGATCCTTTAGGTCCCTACTCACCTCGATGGTTATCCCATGATGCCCCTTGAAGCATATATGCGATAGATAGACTTCTGTAACCATGCTATATTTGCTTGCTTAAACGGAATCTCTCTATAAAGAAATGGAATAGCTGATTCCACAAAAAGTCTTTTTTTTTCACGAGGTATAACTAGCAATTCCTATTTATACGGAATCGACCATGGATCAATTCCCCTTTCATTTGGAAGTATTGAATACACCTATAATTCTGAGTTTCATGTTACTTTTACTTCTCCCAAAACACATGTCAGAGCCAGGGGCACCCCAATCGGATTGAATGGGATGACAGTTTCTCAGTCCGAGTCTGTAAAACGAAAATTTGGATCAAATCACACATCGCAATATACTAGGCCTTCTAATTCCTTAAGGGGTTTATCTAAAAGATTCGCGATATAACTAGGAAGACGTTTCAAATACCACACATGAGTTACTGGACATGCGAGTTTGATGTATCCCATTTGATATCTTCGTATCCGAGAATCAACAAATTCCACCCCGCATTGTTCACAAAACTTCGGGTCTTCTTTTTCAGCTCCAATCACTCGATAATTTCCACAAGCACAAATTCCACTTTTTATGGGCCCAGAGATTCTTTCACAAAACAATCCATCTTTTTCCGGTTTATTGGTCTTATAATGAAACGTATAGGGCTTTGTCACCTCTCCGACTATCTCTCCGTTAGGTAAAATTTTGTTGGCCCAAGCCTTTATTTGTTGAGGAGAAACTAGTCCAATTCGAAGTTGTTGATGTTTATACCGGTCAATCATAGAATAGAAATTCTGATTCATTCAGATCAAGCTTCCTTCCTATTAATCTGGAAGTTCTTCTCAGATACAAGGAAATGATTCAGTTCTAGAGCTAAAGATCGTAGTTCTCGAACGAGCAATCGAAAAGATTCTGGAGCATCTTCTGGGTTAGATACTCTTCCTCCAATGATCGTAGCACCAAGTACTTCTTGACGAGCTCTAATATGATCAGATTTATAAGTAAGCATCTCTTGTAAAATATGAGCAACACCAAATCCCTCTAGAGCCCAAACTTCCATTTCTCCTACTCGTTGTCCCCCTTGCTTCGCCCTTCCTCTAAGGGGTTGTTGTGTAACAAGTGCGTAATGTCCACTAGAACGTCCATGGATTTTATCATCAACTTGATGAATTAATTTTAAAATATAGGACTTTCCTATTAGAACAGGTTGTTCAAAAGGATTTCCTGTTCTTCCATCAAATATTCTGCTTTTTCCCGGATATTCGGGTTCAAATACCCATGGATTTTTTGTTTGCTTACTGGTTTATATAATTCGGAAAACACTAGTTTTCTCGAAGCCTCTTGCTCATATCTCTCATCAAAAGGTGCTATTCTATAATGTCTCTTTAGCAAATCCCTGCTAACCCGAGCGAGCATTCAAATATCTGTCCCACATTCATTCGTGATGGTACTCCTAATGGGTTGAAGACCATATCAACAGGTGTTCCATCTTGCAAATAGGGCATATCTTGTCTAGGTAAAATTTTTGAAATGATACCTTTATTCCCATGTCTTCCAGCTACTTTATCACCTACTTTGATTTCACGTTTCTGTGAAATATATACACGAATCATTTCTGAATTATAACAGGAACTCCCTTTTTTCCGGATCCATCTCACATCAATAACGCGACCTCTTCCGCCTATAGGTAGTTTTAGAGAAGTTTCTTTTGCAGTGGATACCTGAATTCCAAGTATGGCTCGTAATAATCTATCCTCTGGAGCATACGACGATTCGTTTGCTGTCTGAGGTGTTAATTTACCTACTAAAATATCGCCTGTTTCTACCCAAGATCCCAGCATCACAACTCCATTTCTGTCTAAATTGCGGAGTAAATGAGCCTCTAGATGTGGTATTTCCTTAGTGATTCTTTCAGGTCCTTGGCTTGTCACATGAGTCTGAATTTCATATTTCCGGATGTGAAAAGAGGTATAAATATCTTCATATACCAGACGTTCGCTAATTAGTATTGCGTCTTCAGAATTGTAACCTTCCCATGGCATATAAGCTACTAATACGTTTTTTCCTAAAGCAAGTTCCCCACCAACTGTAGCCGCACCGTCCGCTAAAATTTGTCCCTTTTTAATGCATTTACCCCGCGGAACCTGAGGTTTTTGATGCATACAAGTATTTTTGTTGGAACGTTGATAGATAACTAATGGAATACTTATAGTAGTGTCCCCATTACTTGATAAAATGATCTTGTGAGGGTCAGTATAAATGATCTTTCCCTCGTGTTCGGCTATGGCGGAAACCCCCGAATCTAGAGCCGTTTGGCGTTCCAGTCCAGTTCCAACAATGCACTTCTCGGACTGAGAAAGTGGAACTGCTTGGCGCTGCATATTAGAACTCATTAAAGCCCGATTCGCATCATTATGCTCGATAAAAGGAATGAGGGAAGCCCCAATAGAAAAATATTGGAAGGGAAAAATACTTCTAAGATGAATCTGTTCCCATGCAATAGTCAGGAACTCTTGACGGTATCGAGCTGGAACAACCTGTTCTTCCTGAATACCCCGATTCAAGGCCAAAGAATTTCCTGCTGCTACCATATAATATTCATCTCTATTTGGTGATAAATAAACTATCTGTGCCTCTTTTGATCTTTCAGATATTTCAAAAATGGACTCTCTATAGATCCCCAAAGGCCAATCCTCGCATGAATGGCTAAGGATCCAATAAGTCCAACATTGATTCCTTCGGACGTGTCAATTGGACAAATACGTCCATAGTGGCTAGGATGAATATCTCGTATCCGAAAACTAGCAGTTCGCCCCGTCAATCCTCCAGGACCCAAATAACTCAATTTTCGCCCATGAACGATTTGTGTCAATGGATTAGTTCGATCCAAAACTTGAGATAAAGGATGTAGGCCAAAAAACGACTCATAAGTGGTTGTTAATGAAGTTGAAGTTACCAAATTTTGAGGAGTCGGTATCAATTTATGCCGAATTGCTCCACATATAGTTCCTCGAACCGCATTTTCTAAACGAACAAGAGCCAGTCCGAATTGATCCTGTAACAGATCCGCTATAGAACGAATCCGTTTATTTTTCAAGTGATTCATATCGTCAAGTGTACCCATTCCAAATTTCATTCCGATCAAATGATCCGCAGCAGCCAATACATCTCGTGGTAATAAAAATGTATTGTTCTGAGGTATATCAAGATTCAGTCTCCGGTTCATATTTCGTCGACCAATCCTTCCTAATTCACATCTTTGTTGAAAAAATTTCTTTTGTAATTCTTTACATAAGGACTCAGAAAATACCGGATCCCCGCCTACACAAGCAAATTGTTGATAAAATTCCAAAATAGCATTTTCTTTTGACCCAATCTTTTTTTTCTCCTTATCATTCGGGAAAGACAAGAAAATTTCAGGGTAACAAACATTATCTAGAATTTCTCTTAGATTCGAACCCATAGCTGATGATAGAATTAGAATAGATATTTTTTGTTTCCTACTTACACGGGCCCATATCCTTGCTTTTCTATCAATTTCTAATTCCGATCTTCCCCCCCAATCTGATATTATTGTGCTGGTATAGACAGAAATTCCGTTATGGTCCAATTCTGAACGGTAGTAAATACCAGGACTTTGCAATATTTGATTGATCACAATTCTGTATATTCCATTTACTATAAAGGTTCCCAGGGAATTTATTAGAGGAATGTTTCCAATAAAAACGGTTTGTTCTTGCATATCTCCGCCGGTTTTCCAAATTAATCCCGCGGGTACGTATAATTCAGAAGAATATGTGAGTGATTCATACACAGCACCTCTTTCGTTTATCAAGGGTTCTACCAATTGATATCTTTCCACAAATAATTGAAATTCAATTTCTTGATCTGTATCTTCAATTTTTGGAAACTTATGAAATTCTTCCGTCAAGCCCTCATTAATGAACCTACAAAATCCCTCAAATTGGATCTGACTAAATCCAGGTATTGTGGACATTCCCTCATTTCCATCATTCCGGAGCATCTTAATCTTAAGTTTCCTGTTTATTGAAAAATCCCATTATTAGCTCACTATTTATCGAAACCATACGGATCGATCTAGCAATGATGGAATGTATATTCTGTTTACTGAATCACATGAAATTTTAGCCAACTCCATATATGTATTTCATACGTATGAACGGAAATGAGACAGAAGAATGAAGAGCATTTTCGACGCAAGTTCGAATTTGTGACAGGTACAAATGGAAATGAATTGATAAAGCATTCCTGAAAAAATTTTGTCACTTACCAAATTATGGAGTCTCATATAGAATATCAAAATTCATTCCATTTCTACCTATTATTATGATATAACGATCAGATTGATTGGGTACAAAAAAATTAAACGGATTCAGGATGAAATTGAATCTCTATGAATGAGATAAAGAAAGACAGGAACAATATAGAGTTTCCCCTTTTTAGCATACTTCATTTTATTTGAATTTCATTTCATGTTCAAAAAAAATTTCGAATTCTTTTTTTGCTAGTAGAATATATAGAATATGATTGAATCGCGTAATAGGAGTAATATTTATTAAGTGCATGCCAATATAGCTATCTACCTATCCGCATATCACATCTTTTATCGTAATTTCACTTGTGGCAACAGAAGTCAGGTCGCACTATATCATAATTCCTATTTTTTCTATTGCATATAGAAAATGAAAAAAGAAGGCACGACGATTCTCTATAGGGATATGGGATATGTACATAAGAGCGGTATCTGTGTAACAATTTCTGTTTTGAGGTTTACATATACACATATATATTGTTATAATTTATATTGTTATAATTGAAATTGAAAAAGATTGATTATTGAAAATAATTGATACTGATTAGTCATAAATCAATTTTATTTTGTTATGCCATTAAGGAAACGCAACAATTTGAGATACAAATTGAAGAACCTTTCACTAATTCAAAACAACAAAACAAATAGTTAATGGTTCCAATTTGCTCTGAATTTTTCAGTCTTTGACCAGAAATCTATTTTTTATCTTATTTGGATCGAATTTGGTTTGGCGACATGGCCAAGTGGTAAGGCGGGGGACTGCAAATCCTTTATCCCCAGTTCAAATCTGGGTGTCGCCTGATCAACAAAAAACTTGGGATTTCTTATTCTGCTGATTTAACTCGACGAATTCTGTCCCCGGAGAAGGAGAGGCAAAAGGATAAGCCTATCGACACTTTATTTTTAGAATCTGTAGTTCTATAAAGAAAGTCAATTCTGGGATTCAAAACTACGAAAGTAAGAGGTCGGAAATCTTGGTATCCAAAGGTTTCTAAAGGACACTCATTTTTGCTACTAGGATTGAAGAAGAGATTGTACGAAAGACTATCAAGAATTCCTAATTATCTTATACTACCACCGTTGTGTCTACTGACTCTGTCTGGAATTCGATTGGATAGGCTGATGGGAAATCAATTTAGAAGTTGTGGAAAGGACTGAAGATACTTTGTATCCAGACTCACGAGAGTCTCTGAGTACTCAAACATTCAATCAGGATAGTTGGTCGGCTCTTATTGAGTAAAGAGTAAAAGTCAAAGTTGAAGAAACAAAAAAAATTTCTTTGCCCGTGTAGGATAGGGGGATTACGAAAAAAAGAAAGAATGTATGTAATACTGGTGATGGTGTCTCCCCATTCTTTCACAAAAAAAAAGTAAGGCTTAGATCAAATAGGAAATAGAGGTATCTGATAGATAGTTATCTATCTTGATGGTATATTTTGATGTCTTTTGCTTATTAAAAATAAAAAGGATAACAAACAATAGGTCTTAGTATTCCTACATTTTCCATTGGGATAGGAGTATTCCTTTGCTATTTCATTTTCCGAGAAAAGGTGTGTGTATTGTATTTATGCTTAATGCTTCCCGATTCTACCAGAAATCTTATAATCTTGTTACGAGTAGATTTATTGGATTGGTTCATCAATAGCCTTGAGTTAAGTCAGAATTCCATTTTGACTCTGCGCCATTGATTCCACTATGATTATTGATCAATAATGGAATAATTCCTTCATAGAGATAGGAGACATAATTTATATGGATATAGTAAGTCTCGCTTGGGCTGCTTTAATGGTAGTCTTTACATTTTCCCTCTCACTCGTAGTATGGGGAAGGAGTGGACTCTAGGGGTACTACTAATTGAGTAATCGATTGAGTAATTGAATTCTATCAATTGTTTAATTGATCGTTTTGCAAAGCTTTAAAAAAAGAATGTCTCTGTTTCAAAATTATACCGAAATGCAGTAATGAATAAGAAAATACAATAATGAATAATAACCATTCGATCAAAGAATGAATGATTGCTATAGTTGTATTTCAAAACCTAAATCTACGCATGATAGGAAATTTTTTCCAACCGAATTCTTCCTAAATATTCTATTTTGATAAACCAACTCTTACCAGAATTATGGATATTACAAAAAGAAAAAATCAATTACAGATTTTTTCTTTTTTTCTTTATTTGTTTCCCTCTTTCTTTACTTTTACTGTTCTAAGAGAAGAGAAAGCCGTTCCACTATTCTAATTATATTAGATTACAACAATACATACTTTCTATTGGAAATGACTAGTTGTTGTCCAAAGAGGTTCTACACATAATAAGATTAGATCTTTCTTCCGTTGAGCGATCCACATATCGCGCATTTCACCTTTTTTTTTTAGACTCCTAGAGATTTTTTTATGCTTTTTTTTGACTCATTTCATGTCATGTTTAAGCATAAAAAATTGGGAAGGTCGACTCTATTAATCTACTTCTTTTTCAAATCTGAAGAAGTTATCATGGAATAGAACTCCACAGATCATCTGTTAATGGATCAAGCAATGACTTCTTGGGATGGGAAATCTAAAAAAAGAAAAAGATTCTTTTCTTTGGTTTCGTTTTCTTTTATCTTTTTTTCGTTTTCTTTTTTTAGATTTCATTTCATTTTTTCATTTCATTTTTTCATTTATAGTAGAATATGCCCATACTATTTTTGTCTTGCTCCATTGATTCCTTTGATAGATCTCGGGACCTATACCCATATATATATAAATTCTAAGAAACCCGGGAATTAGAAAAGTTGGCCTTCAATTATTTTGAATTGATCGAAATCCACAAGTAAATGTAGCCAAAAAAGAATAGAATTGGACTGTTATTTTGATGTACTATTTAGATATACATCTAATCTATGTACATACATATTGTATATTGACCTAGATATAGGCTTTCTATATAAAAGCCTATATTTGTATACAGTAAAACTTTCTATGAAAATCATTAATAGGATAATAAATACTATAATATTAATAGTATGGTAGAAAGAATTATATATAATTCTTTCTACCATACTATCTCGGCTCAGATACTACTATCTCAGATACTTATTATCTCAGATACTTATGATTCCAGACAGATCATTTCATTTAAGACTTGGAGTTTGAATCCGTTTCTTTCATTTATTCAATCATTGATAAGAACTAATAAATCAAGTTTCAGTCAAATTAATCATTTTGACTGACTGTTTTTACGTAGATGATAAGTAAAAAGGCAGTAGGAACTAGAATGAACAGTGCAGTAGCAATAAATGCGAGAATATTGACTTCCATAATCTCATTGTTTTTTTACTTCGCAATAACTCGGGATCTAATCCCATAGAGATGAGAAATTTGATTCCTGTAAATTCAATGGGATGAATTGCATCCTGATGATACTGAATCGGATCAATATTATGAATAACAATACCTGATCTATCAAATCGATTCATCGTCGAGAATTGAATAGTATAACATAGGAAGATCTTTTATCCATACTAAATCCGAAATGGGATTCCTGATCCAATAAAGAATCCCATTGAATTTTCATCCTTTTCCGCTTTTTCTTTTCTATGAATAACCCTACCGTCTTCCTTATATACTCCTCCTTCGTTATACTTATACATACAATTATGTACAAACAATTATGAGGTATTATATGACTGGTATTCTATGAATCACACACAGATCCAAAGAGTAGAAGTGCGATGGAAAAAGGACGGGTTAAGTATAAAAGATCTAATATAATTCCAACAAATTTAATAAAAAGAAACGTTGCTTGGTCTTTTCTTTTATTTGATTAGTATCTCTTTCTTCGATTGGGACTGGAAGGCATACATCAAAAATTCAGTGTACAATTTAAATGAGAATGAGATAGATTGTTTCCAATTAGTCATTGAGGATACACAAACAAAGTCGAAGCTAAAAAGGGTTGTCGTTTAACCTGACAAGTACTCTGTCGAGGTAATTATGTTAAGTTCATTATGTATCGTACAATAAACGAATACAATTTGCGTATGTACTCGGTAAAAATAGGAGCACTCTATTCTATTTCATTTATCAAGTCAAGAAAATCGAAAAAGAAAGTCAGACGAGTATCTCTTAAAATACTAAATATAGGGATACCACCGATTGTACGAATCTATATATGTTATGTCTCTCCCTTATCACTCGGCACTAGTGGAAGAAATGGAAATTACTGTATTTGTCTGATGATAAATGCGAAATGAAAAACACAAAGAAATAAGGATCTCCACTGGGGATTAGATCTTGCTCCCTGTCTCCTTTTTTCACGGAAAATGGAGAAATTAATTTCTCCATT
>JAHSUZ010000037.1:42500-47500 GCA_021527575.1 Ensete glaucum
TAAAGTGATGTGTTTCCAATGCCAATAAAAAGTAACCCATCCAATGGTATTTAACATCCAGAAAACTGCCAAATAAAATGCGTCCCAAGCAGAAATATCACAAGTACCACCGCGTCCTGGGCCGTCGCAAGGAAAACTATAACCGAAATCCTTTTTATCTGGCATTAACTTGGAACCACGTGCATCTAAAGCACCTTTTACTAAAATCAATGTAGTTGTATGCAAACCTAGAGCAATAGCATGATGAACCAAGAAGTCCCCAGGACCTATTGTTAAGAAGAGTGAATTACTATTCTCATTAACAGCATTCAACCAGCCCGGTAACCATATGCTTCGACCTGCATTGAATGCTGGGCCATCCGTTGAAGATAAGAGTACATCGAACCCATATGAAGTCTTACCATGAGCGGATTGTATCCATTGGGCAAATATAGGTTCGATCAAGATTTGTTTTTCCGGAGTACCAAAAGCGAGCATAACATCGTTATGAACATAAAGGCCCAAGGTATGGAACCCAAGAAACAGGCTGGCCCAACTTAAATGAGATATGATAGCTTCTTTATGGTCTAACATTCTTGCCAATACATTATCCTCATTCTGTTCTGGATTGTAATCTCTAATGAAGAATATAGCTCCATGAGCAAAGGCTCCTGTCATGATAAACCCTGCGATGTATTGGTGATGAGTATATAACGCAGCTTGAGTAGTAAAGTCTTGTGCTATGAATGCATAAGCAGGTAAAGAGTACATGTGTTGAGCTACTAAGGAAGTAATAACCCCTAAAGAGGCTAGAGCAAGACCTAATTGAAAATGAAGCGAATTATTTATTGTGTCATAAAGACCCTTATGCCCACGTCCTAATCGACCTCCTGGAGGAATATGTGTTTCTAAAAGATCTTTGATACTGTGCCCAATCCCGAAGTTAGTTCTATACATATGACCAGCGATCAGGAAAAGAAATGCAATAGCTAAATGATGATGAGCAATATCGGTCAGCCATAAACTTTGCGTTTGTGGATGAAATCCACCGAGAAGGGTTAGAATGGCAGTTCCTGTTCCTTGGGAAGTACCAAATAAATGGCTACTCGAATCAGGGTTTTGGGCATAAAGATTCCACTGACCCGTAAAAAGTGGTCCCAACCCTTGAGGATAGGGTAATACATCTAAAAAATTATTCCATCTGACGTACTGTCCCCTGGATCCTGGAATAGCGACATGAACTAAATGTCCTGCCCAAGCCAAAGAACTCACTCCGAAAAGTCCTGACAAATGATGATTTAGACGAGATTCGGCATTTTTGAACCACGAAACGCTTGGTTTCCATTTTGGTTGTAGGTGTAACCAACCCGCTATTAAGGATATAGCAGAAAGAAATAATAGAAAAAGAGCTCCAGTATAAAGATCCTCATTAGTGCGTAATCCGATTGTATACCACCACTGATAAACACCGGAATAAGCGATATTCACTGGACCGGTAGCACCTCCTCGAGTAAAGGCTTCTACAGCTGGTTGACCAAAATGAGGATCCCAAATTGCATGAGCAATAGGTCTTACATGTAAAGGGTCTTGTATCCATGACTCAAAATTTCCTTGCCAAGCTACATGAAAGAGATTTCCGGACGTCCACAGAAAGATTATTGCCAATTGCCCAAAGTGAGAAGCAAAAATGTTCTGATAAAGACGTTCCTCAGTAATATCATCATGACTCTCGAAGTCATGTGCGGTAGCAATACCAAACCAAATACGACGAGTAGTGGGGTCCTGAGCTAAGCCTTGGCTAAACCTCGGAAATCTTAATGCCATAATGCCTTTCAAATCCTCCTAGCCATTATCCTACTGCAATAATTCTTGCTAAGAAGAATGCCCATGTTGTGGCAATTCCACCCAGAAGGTAATGGGTTACTCCTACAGCACGTCCTTGTACAATGCTCAAGGCTCTAGGCTGAGTAGCAGGAGCAACTTTTAATTTGTTATGAGCCCAAACGATGGATTCAATGAGTTCTTGCCAATAACCACGGCCACTGAATAAAAACATTAAACTGAAAGCCCAGACAAAATGAGCACCTAAGAAAAAAAGACCATATGCAGATAATGAAGAACCATAAGACTGAATTACCTGAGATGCCTGTGCCCATAAGAAATCTCGAAGCCACCCATTAATAGTAATGGAACTCTGCGCAAAGTTTCCTCCTGTAATATGAGTTACTACCCCTTGATCACTTATAGTACCCCAAACATCCGACTGCATTTTCCAACTGAAATGGAAAATAACTACGGAAATCGCATTGTACATCCAGAATAGACCTAAGAAGACATGATCCCAGGCAGATACTTGACATGTCCCCCCTCTTCCAGGTCCATCACAAGGAAAACGAAAACCAAGATTTGCTTTATCAGGTATCAAACGGGAACTGCGAGCAAATAGAACACCTTTCAGTAGTATCAATACAGTCACGTGGATCGTAAATGCATGAATATGATGAACTAAGAAGTCTGCGGTTCCTAATGGAATAGGTAACAAAGCTACTTTGCCGCCTACTGCTACCAACTCACCACCTCCCCAAGTTAAGCTGGTACTTGCTGTTGCACCAGGAGCTGTTACGCCGGGTGCTAAAGCATGGGTGTTTTGTACCCATTGAGCAAAGATGGGTTGTAATTGTATAGCGGTATCTGAAAACATATCTTGTGGACGCCCTAAAGCGCTCATGGTATCATTATGAATATACAAGCCAAAACTGTGAAAACCCAGAAATATACATGCCCAGTTAAGATGTGATATGATTGCATCGCGGTGTCTAAGGACACGATCTAATAGATCGTTGTATCGAGTAGTTGGATCGTAATCTCTTACCATAAAAAGGTCCGCATGTGCAGCAGCACCAACTATGAGAAACCCACCGATCCACATGTGATGTGTGAACAACGAAAGTTGTGTACCATAGTCAATAGCTAGGTATGGATAGGGAGGCATGGAATACATATGGTGAGCTACAATAATGGTTAAAGAGCCTAACATAGCCAGGTTAAGAGATAGTTGAGCATGCCACGACGTTGTTAGGATTTCATAGAGTCCTTTATGGCCCTGGCCTGTAAATGGACCTTTATGAGCCTCTAAAATGTCTTTAATGCCATGACCAATGCCCCAGTTGGTTCTATACATATGACCAGCGATCAGGAAAAGAATTGCAATAGCTAAATGATGGTGTGCAATATCGGTCAGCCATAAACCACCTGTTATTGGGTCCAATCCTCCACGAAAAGTAAGAAATTCCGCGTATTTTGACCAATTCAAGGTGAAAAAGGGGGTTGCTCCCTCGGCAAAACTGGGATAAAGTTGAGCCAAAAGGTCCCGATTCAAGATAAATTCATGAGGAAGTGGTATCTCTTTAGGATCAACTCCAGCGTCGAGAAATTGGTTAATCGGTAAAGATACATGGATTTGGTGTCCCGCCCAAGAAAGAGACCCAAGTCCTAGTAACCCCGCTAAGTGGTGATTTAACATAGATTCTACATCTTGGAACCAAGCCAATTTTGGGGCGGCTTTGTGATAATGGAACCAACCAGCAAAAAGCATTAACGATGCAAAGACCAATGCGCCAATGGCGGTACAATAGAGTTGTAATTCACTAGTTATTCCAGATGCTCGCCAAAGCTGAAAAAACCCGGAGGTTATTTGTATTCCTCGGAAACCTCCACCCACATCACCATTCAATATTTCTTGACCTACTATTGGCCAAACCACCTGGGCACTGGGTGCAATGTGAGTAGGATCACTTAGCCATGCTTCATAATTGGAAAAACGGGCGCCATGGAAGTACATGCCACTCAGCCAAAGAAAGATAATGGAGAGTTGACCGAAATGAGCACTAAATACTTTTCGAGAGATCTCCTCCAAATCACTGGTATGACTATCGAAATCGTGAGCATCAGCATGTAGGTTCCAGATCCAAGTGGTAGTATCAGGGCCCTTAGCTATTGTTCTTGAGAAATGGCCGGGTCTGGCCCATTCCTCGAAAGACGTTTTTATGGGATCCCTATCTACAACAATTTTCACTTCTGGTTCCGGCGAACGAATAATCATTAAGTCCTCCTCTTTCCGGACAACACATACAAAGAGACCCGCCAACAGTTTTTAGTGAACCTCTGAAAGATAGCTATTTTATTTATGTTATGATTAGTCCCTTTCTTTCCTATCTCTCATCCATCTATTTTATTTAGTTATTCACTAGAGCAATTATGATATTGAAGTCAATCCGAGGCAAGTGTTCGGATCTATTATGACATAACGATTAGGTGCCCAACGGACCCCCTTTCTCTTGGAAAGTCCTTTCCCAGCATGACGAAAAAACTTTTTTTGTGCAAGCTAGTGTACTTATATCTGAATGTATAAATACCTATATGAATCCACTTCCATGGAATATCTTATTACTTTACTCTAAATTAAATCACAAGATCATTCATTAGAATTAATAAGATCCATTCCTATATCTTATCTGTATTTAGTCATTCGAAGGTATCTTTTATTAGCTTTATTAGTTTTATTCTATACTGTATTCGGATCATTTATCCCTACGAGATACCATACAATGATTTTAGAAGGAAGGGATATAATAAAATTCTTAATTGGATCTTTTCATGGGAACGATCTATCTTATTTGATTGATGGATCCAACAACTAATTTTAATGAATTAAAAAAGAGAGTAGTTTTATTCGAAACGCCTCGTGATCTTCAACCAATTATGTGCTTCAATATAATTACCTGGACTAAGCGCTATAGCTTGTTTCCAATACTCAGCAGCTTGATCGAACCAAGCCTCCGCAATTTCAGAATCACCCTGTAGAATGGCCTGTTCTCCCCGGTCGGAATAGGTGGTTCCTTCCCTTAGAACCGTACTTGAGAGTTTCCTACCTCATACGGCTCGGCAATCGATTCTTTTTACTTGCGTCCCATCTTAATCTACCCTATGCTAACTGAATTAGATTTGTCATAAATGTATCC
>JAHSUZ010000037.1:55000-57500 GCA_021527575.1 Ensete glaucum
ATTGTTACTGTGCCGGCTGTTAAAATTAGGTCTGCTTGCCTAGGACTCGATCTTGGTACCAATCCATAACGATCAAAGTCGAATCGCGAGCCTATTAATGAAGCAAATTCAATGAAACAGCAACTGGTACCGTATAGAAGCGGCCATAAACTGGAAAGTCTTGACCAATTCGAAAGATCATTCAATGTAGTTGAAATAACTGAATTGGTAGTTGTTTTGTCAACTAAGGGAAACTCAATCAAATTCATAACTGTCTCAATGTAATCTTTTCCTTCATTTTTATTTTGATTGTCTGAATATTCAGTTAAGACCATTCCAATGCTCCTTTTCGCCATGCATAAACTGAACCAACAATTGGGATAAGCACAAAAATTAAAGCTTCGATAAATACAGATACACCCAATACATCGAAACTCATTGCCCATGGATAAAGAAAGACCGTTTCAACATCAAAAACAACAAAAACTAGAGCAAACATGTAATAGCGGATTCGAAATTGTAACCAAGCATCCCCCATGGGTTCTATACCCGATTCATAACTAGAGAGCTTCTCTGGTCCTTCACTAACCGGGGCTAAAACTCCGGAAATTACAAATGCCAAGATAGGAATAACGCTTGATATTATTAGAAATGCCCAGAAAATATCATATTCGTGAAGCAGAAACATAAATGTACTCCTATTAATGTGGAATATGCTGAATTATTCGATTCGAATCGGAATTGTCAATTCATCCATAATTTCTTATCTTAGGCGAAACAAGAATTGATTTTGATCAAATCAAACTGCATAGTTTAGAGTTTGAGTTTTTTGCTGTGGGCATGTTTTGTTTAAAGATTCATCTAATGGAATCCCACTTACATTTTTTATTTCGATTCTATTTAGATATGGCGTAGACATAGGATGCTCTTACACAAACAAAACTCTCTCACTTTGTCTTGGGTTCTCTATCCTCTAGAAAAAGGTAATAACATACTAAAATATCCTATGACTATAACTATTCCTATGCCTATAACTATAAGAAATATCAATATCCTATAATATAGTAAAGTAAATATCCTATAATTAAATACTATGATCCTATAATTAAATACTATGAATACTATATTCATTAGAATACTATGTTGATTATATATAATCAACATAGTGAAATTTAGAATTATAATGAAATAAATAATGAAATAATAAGAATTTCATTTCCATTTTTTTAAAACTTCAAATTTTCAATAGTCATATGGGGTAAAATGTCTAGGGATTTTTAGCATATTCTATTTATTCGAAGTATTCCTTGAAACATAGCAAAGAGTGGAGTAGTATAATCGACGGAATCATAAATGATTTACATAACATTTTCCAATAGAAAGAATCACGCATTATCGAATGATTCGACGGGCCAAATCAAATCCACAAACCCACTCAACTCATAGAATATAGAAGAAAAAACGTTAATCTATTTAGGCCCAATTCATTATCTCTCCATTATCTCTTAATCAATCAATAAGGTTGCTCTTGTTCTGCCAAAAAACGATTAGTGATTAGTTAGGGGGATTCTTCAAATACAAGACAAGACCCAAGACCAAGAAAAGAATACGTCCTAGACCCATGTGACTTAGGATTAGACTCGGTTGGTCCCATAGAAATGAAAACTATACTAAACTGAAATATAATATATTAGGATTAGGGCTATACGGACTCGAACCGTAGACCTTCTCGGTAAAACAGATCAAACTGATTATTATCGAAATGATTCGAACTGTTTCAAAGACCCAACATGCATTTTGTTGCATTGGGCTCTTTCATCAACTGATGTAAAGATCAGTTAGTCCACCATATTTTTTCTTTAGAGGAAGATAACGAGATGGTTCCATGTGCTCTGATTTATTATTTGTATTCTGATCTAGGAGCAATACCAAAGTGTTTCAAAGAAGGGTTATCTTGACTTAGGTCTGCCTTCGGCCTAGATCAACCTAAGTAAAATGGAATCTCTATCGCTCCGCTGCAACAGTCGAATATGAGACTTCATACACCTTAAAGTTCATAGGACGAAAAGAGGTTATTTGAGGCCCTTATACTCATTATGCCTAGCATTGAATGGGCTGGGTATTTACCTTATCAACTATCAAATCAATGGCGGGTTGGGTTCTATTTTATTTGGCAACTGAATTTGCGCTTGAATCGGACCGAACCAAATATTTGTCAGGCTATTGTTCTCTTGTTCCCTCGAACCTATGGAGTAAGACATCGATTTCTCAATACGATCAATTATGTTCATTGCATAATAGGCTCCTTTGAAAAGCATTGGCGCACGTGTAAACGAGGTGCTCTACCAACTGAGCTATAGCCCTTGTCATAGACATCTTAACATATAGATAATTTCTTGTCAAGATGGATATTCCATAATCCGCATCATAGCTCTCTGATCTATTTTTTTTATTTACGCTTAACAGAGCAGATTAGTATTGCTTAGAAATAATATTTCACCTATAATCCCCGAAGTGATGG
>JAHSUZ010000037.1:62500-80000 GCA_021527575.1 Ensete glaucum
AGCTGTGTCTTTCTATTTTAAAATTGAGAAAAAGATTCTATCAATATATATTGAAGTGATACCTCGGCTTCCCACAAAAGAGAATCATTTCTTTCAATACTTACTCGTTATTAATTAACAATCCTAACGATTAGGATTAGATTCGTATGCTTAATTCTGATAAGAAATCAAATAGTGAAAGTAAAATGATTATTCATCGAATGTATTGTATTTCATCAAATAGGGGGTAGAAAGACTCTATGGGAAAATGGTGGTTCCATTCGATGTTGTCTAACGAGAAGTTAGAACATAGGTGTGGGCTAAGTAAATCAATGGATAGTCTTGATGGTATTGGACATACCAGTAGAAGTGAACAACCTATTCTAAACGACACGAAGAAAAAGATTCCTAGTTGGAATCATAGTAGTAATTATAGTTTCACTAATGTTGATTCCTTATTTGAAATCAAGGATATTTTGAGTTTGATCTCTGATGACACTTTTTTAGTTAGGGATAGCAATGGTGACAGTTACCCTGTATATTTTGATATTGAAAATCAGATTTTTGAGGTTGACAATGATAGTTCTTTTCAGAGTGAACTAGAAAAAAAACTTTCTAGTTATTTGAGTAGGGAGTCTAATAAAAAGAATCACTACTATTATCATTACATGTATGATACTCAATCTAGTTGGAATAATCACATTAATAGTTGCATTGATAGTTATCTTCGTTTTGAAGTCAGTATTAATAGTTCTATTTCGGGTAGTACCAACAATTACAGTGACAGTTACTTTTATAACTTCATTTGTACTGAAAATAGAAATAGTACTGAGAGTGGTAGGTCTAGTAAAAGAACTAGGAAAAATTTCAATGATTTCCATGAAGAAGTAGAGTCTGATTTCTATGAAGAAGTAGAATCCAATGATTTCCATGAAGAAGTAGAGTCTGATTTCTATGAAGAAGTAGAATCCAATGATTTCCATGAAGAAGTAGAGTCTGGTTTCTATGAAGAAGTAGAGTCTGATGATTTCGATATAAATAAAAAATACAGACATTTATGGGTTCAATGCGAAAATTGTTATGGGTTAAATTATCAAAAATTTTTTAAGTCGAAAATGAATATTTGTGAACAGTGTGGATATCATTTGAAAATGAGTAGTTCGGATAGAATTGAACTTTCGATTGATCCCGGAACTTGGGATCCTCTGGATAAAGATATGATATCTATGGACCCCATTGATTTTAATTCAAAAGAGGAACCTTATGGAGATCGTATCGATTTTTATCAAAGAAGGACAGGTTTAGCTGATGCTGTTCAAACAGGCATAGGTCAACTAAATGGTATTCCCGTAGCAATTGGCGTTATGGATTTTCAGTTTATGGGAGGTAGTATGGGATCCGTAGTAGGCGAGAAAATTACTCGTTTGATCGAGTATGCTACTAATCGATCTCTACCTGTCATTATTGTGTGTGCTTCTGGAGGAGCACGCATGCAAGAAGGAAGTTTGAGCTTGATGCAAATGGCTAAAATATCTTCTGCTTCATCTAATTATCAATCAGATAAAAAGTTATTCTATGTATCAATTCTTACATCTCCTACAACTGGTGGAGTAACAGCCAGTTTTGGTATGTTGGGGGATATCATTATTGCTGAACCTAACGCCTACATTGCATTTGCGGGTAAAAGAGTAATTGAACAAACATTAAAAAAGGTAATACCTGAAGGTTCACAAGTGTCTGAGTATTTATTCCATAAAGGTTTATTCGATCCGATAGTACCACGTAATCTTTTAAAAGGTGTTCTGGGTGAGTTATTTCAGCTCCACGGTTTCTTTCCCTTGAATCCAAGTTCAAAAATGTAAAGTATAGCACTAGATTCAGTTATTTTATTTGTAGCGAACAAGTATTTAATTCATCGTAATCGGGTGTTTTCTTTGGTGACATAAGTTCTCCTTGTAATAAGAGACAGAGGTTTCGGATAATTTTTATTTTATATTTTTTTTTTTATTTTTATATTTTATTATATTTTAATTATTATATTTTAATTTTATTTTATTATATTTTATTTTTATTATTCTTTATTTTTTTATTTTTATATTATTTATAATTATTTTCTAATTATAATATCTAATTATAATATAAATAATATAATAATAAATATAAAATAATAAAAATATAAAAATAAAAATATAAAAGTTTTTTTAGAGCATTTTAGAATATAGAATATATAGTTTCTATCCAATCATATAGAATTATAGTTGATATTACTTATTACTTATAAATAAATAATATAAATAAATAATATTTTTACTTATAAATAAATAATATAAATAAATAATATTTTTACTTATAAATAAATAATATTTTATATAATTTTTTTATAATTATTTATATATTTTTATAATTATTTATATATAATTATTTATAATTATAATATATATATAATATAATAATAAATAGCTTGATATTACTTATAATAGATATATCATAAGAAGATATCTTTCTAATAGATAGAAATATTAAAACAGATAGAAATATTAAATTGAGGCACCTATTCTATGACAGATCCCAACTTATCCTCTATTTTTGTGCCTTTAGTGGGCCTAGTATTTCCGGCAATTGCAATGGTTTCCTTATTTCTTCATGTCCAAAAAAATAAGATTGTCTAGACCCAATGGGACCGATTCTTATCAATTTATTTCAACACTGGATGATAATACAGATATTTATCTCGTGTAATATGGTATGATACGTGGCTCTTTCCGAACATACAAATGAAATAACTGTTATGCGGGTATATGATATCTGCATAAATGCATGTATATGTGGATATAGCTGGTTCAAAATGGATTAGTGAATGTTTAAAATAGAAAGTCAATGTATCTAACCAATTACTCCTAATGTTTCACATCAGAATAGTGCTAGTTGATGAAAGTTACTTCGGGATCAAGAAAGGTAAAGTCAAATTTATTTGGGTTATTCGCTCAATTCCAATCGAATGCAACTGGATCTAGTATAGTATGAATTGGCGATCAGAACATATATGGATAGAACTTATAACGGGGTCTCGAAAAACGAGTAATTTTTGCTGGGCCTGTATCCTTTTTTTAGGTTCACTAGGATTCTTAGTGGTTGGAACTTCCAGTTATCTTGGTAGGAATTTGATATCCGTATTTCCATCTCAGCAAATCATTTTTTTTCCACAAGGGATCGTGATGTCTTTCTACGGGATCGCGGGTCTATTCATTAGCTCGTATTTGTGGTGCACAATTTCGTGGAATGTAGGTAGCGGTTATGACCGATTCGATAGAAAAGAAGGAATAGTGTGTATTTTTCGCTGGGGATTTCCTGGAATAAATCGTCGCATCTTCCTTCGCTTCTTTATGAGAGATATCCAATCAATCAGAATAGAGGTTAAAGAGGGTCTTTATCCTCGTCGTGTCCTTTATATGGAAATCAGAGGCCAAGGAGCCATTCCCTTGACTCGTACTGATGAGAATTTTACTCCACGAGAAATTGAACAAAAAGCTGCCGAATTGGCCTATTTCTTGCGCGTACCAATTGAAGTATTTTGAAACGAACTGAAGTGAAGAATAAAATGAAGAATAAATATTTTCTCAAGATGGGGGAAGGAACTTGCTAATTCCTCTTTTAATACAACTGAAGTTTCTTCATTCTTTATACTAGAAAAAGGTCTAATCTAACTAACTAATCTAATCTAGTAAGTATAGATATAAATTCATCTAACCTATCCGAACATGTATTTCGTAATACAGAATTCATCTTTTTAGGCCCAAGATTTGGAATTGATACCCTTTTCTGGTTAGACGGTGAAACATTTCGAAAGAATTAATTGATCCGGGGGGAGTTTTTTCGTCTCGAAACTCGATTCGTTACTTCAAGTGGGTTTTCGAGTATTCATCGAAAGGAACAAATGAAAATGAAATTGGTTCGAATTTGCCCAATTGAGATATCTGGAATAATATTTATTTCTTTTTTCTCATTTTCATCCGAATCCGAAAAGGACTCTTATTCTATGTCCCGAAAAGGACTCTTATTCTATGTCTATATTCCTTATAAAAAAAATAAAATTATTACAATAAAATTATTACACAATAATAGGAAAGGGATAGACCCATAGGTCAATATTTTGTTATACAACTCGTGCTTCAAAGAAATATCAGATCAGATAGAGTTAACGAATGAAGCAGGTTCATTAACAATTCAATTCACAGAAAAAAAAAATGAAAAAAAAGAAAGCATCGGCCTCCCTCCCATATCTCGCATCTATAGTATTTTTGCCCTGGTGGGTCTCTTTCTCATTTAATAAATGTCTGGAACCTTGGGTTACTAATTGGTGGAACACCAGGCAATCCGAAAATTTTTTGAATCATATTCAAGAGAAAAACGTTCTGGAAAGATTCATAGAATTAGAAGAACTATTCCTACTGGACGAAATGATAAAGGAGTACCCGGAAACGCATATACAAAAACTTCATATAGGAATACACAAGGAAACGATACAATTAGTCAAAGCACACAATGAATATGATCTCCATATCATTTTGCATTTCTCGACAAATATAATCTGTTTCGCTATTCTAAGTGGTTATTTTATTCTGAGTAATGAAGAACTCGTCATTCTTAATTCTTGGGTTCAGGAATTCCTCTATAACTTAAGTGACACAATAAAAGCTTTTTCTATTCTTTTAGTTACTGATTTATGGATCGGATTTCACTCGACTCATGGTTGGGAACTAATGATTGGTTCGGTCTACAACGATTTTGGATTGGATCATAACGATCAAATTATATCTGGTCTTGTTTCCACTTTTCCAGTTATTCTAGATACAATTGTGAAATATTGGATCTTCCTTTTTTTAAATCGTGTATCTCCTTCGCTTGTAGTAATTTATCATTCAATGAATGAATAAAGAACTCATTTGATCTTATTATATCAATCAAATCAGAATCTTTCTTCGTGTATAAAGAAAGCATTTTCAATTTGACTTAATTCTTTATACTTTTATCTGTTCAAGGTATTCGTCCTATATTTCAGTACAATTATTCCAGTACAATGACAGACTCGTGTATAGGGAACTATGCTAGCTACCTATCTAATTTATTGTAGAAATTCCGGGATCAATGATTGGACATGCAAAATAAAAATACTTTTTCTTGGGTAAAGGAAGAGATGACTCGATCCATTTCTGTATCGATCATGATATATGTAATAACTCGGGCATCTATTTCAAATGCATATCCCATTTTTGCGCAGCAGGGTTATGAAAGCCCGCGAGAAGCAACGGGACGAATTGTATGTGCCAATTGCCATTTAGCTAATAAACCCGTGGATATTGAAGTTCCGCAAGCTGTGCTTCCTGATACTGTATTTGAAGCAGTTGTTCGAATCCCTTATGATAAGCAACTGAAACAAGTTCTTGCTAATGGTAAAAAGGGGGCTTTGAATGTAGGGGCTGTTCTCATTTTACCCGACGGATTCGAATTAGCCCCCCTTGATCGTATTTCTCCTGAGTTGAAAGAAAAGATAGGAAATCTGTCTTTTCAGAGTTATCGTCCCAATAAAAGAAATATTATTGTGATAGGTCCTGTTCCTGGTCAGAAATACAGTGAAATCGTCTTTCCCATTCTTTCCCCCGACCCTGCTACGAAGAAAGACGTTCACTTCTTAAAATATCCCATATACGTAGGTGGGAACAGAGGAAGGGGTCAGATTTATCCTGATGGTAGCAAAAGTAACAATACAGTCTATAATGCTACATCAGCAGGTATAGTAAGCAGAATAGTACGTAAAGAAAAGGGGGGATATGAAATAACCATAGTTGATGCATCGGATGGACATCAAGTGGTTGATATTATACCTCCAGGACCAGAACTTCTTGTTTCAGAGAGTGAATCCATCAAGCTTGATCAACCATTAACAAGCAATCCCAATGTGGGAGGCTTTGGTCAGGGAGATGCAGAAATAGTGCTTCAAGACCCATTACGGGTCCAAGGTCTTTTGTTCTTCTTGGCATCTGTTATTTTGGCACAAGTTTTTTTGGTTCTTAAAAAGAAACAGTTTGAAAAGGTTCAATTGTACGAAATGAATTTCTAGGTGCAGAGATTCCTTAACATCAAGTTGGTAAAAAGTGCCGAATTTTTGTTGATCCATACAATTATGTATGATCAAAAAATCTGTAAACCTTTTTGGTTGCTTTGTTTATACTTTTTTTCGTTTTGCGGGATGTCTGGAATTCATTACTTGTATCCTATTCTTAGTAATAGACAATAGACATACAAAACAAAGAAAGAGAATACAGAGCAAGGATGGGAAAAATGAAAGAAATAAATCCCTTTAGGAGGGGTTACTAGTCTTACGAGTCTTCTATTCGACACAAGAAAAGGGTGGAAAATCCTTTTTCTTGTGTCGTCTTATATCGAAATAATAATGATTTTTTCTCCTGTTCGTAAAAGATTATCATTCCTTCTTTTCCGGGTCCACCGGAACTCTTTTGGTTAGATTCATAGGAAGTTGTGGACAAACAAAAAGAGAGAAAGGATTAGGGAAATAATTGATTGAGCAAATGGAACTTCTTCAATTAACTTAAACTTTTAACTTAGAAAAATTATTCAAACAAATTCAATTATATTATAGAGTTTTATAAAGTAAGTTCTATTAGTAGTTTAGTATAGAAATGATTTGCAGAATGTCTCATGCGTAGAAATTTATATAATATTGTATCATTCAGAAAATCCATTGATTACTCTTTTCTTGTTTCTTCGTATCTTTTCTTGTTTCTTCGTAAGAGTTAATATTATGGAGGAAAGGAAGAACAGAGACTATGAATCAATCAATAGATTCAATTCTTCAAAAACATTATTAAGAAACAAAAGAATAGAGTGGTTTGAAACATCAGAGCAAAGGATCTGTTTTGTCATTTTATTTCTACGAATATAATATTTTGATTATGTTGACTGGCCAATTTGTATGTTATGGAATAGATCAAAATCTTCCTATAAGAAAAGAACTCAACGGGACCTTATCACTCTAATTAGACAAAGGAGGGTAAGGTCCCGTTGAGTTCTTTTCTTACTCTTTCATGTCTACAATCCGGTTTATCCGATTACTAGAGAGATGAACCCAACCCAGAATATGAACCGTAAAAGAAAACACCTATTAAACCGATCACAGGAATACCAGTTACAGTACCAACCAGCCAAAGAGGAATCCTTCCAGTAGTATCGGCCATTTCCCCTACTTTCCTCCACATTTTCCCAAATGGTCATGCTAGAGACAAAAACAGTCATGGATAATTATGAGGATGGTATCTTTCCGAATGGGATAAGAGAATTCCTACTATTCTCTTTCTTTCTTTCAATTGAAGAAATAATTGGAAAATAAAACAGCAAGTACAAAAATGAGTAATAAACCCCAGTATAGACTGGTACGATTTAATTCAACATTTTGTTCATTCGGGTTTGATTGTGTCATAGCTTTATAATTCGAATTAGGTTTATCGTTGGATGAACTGCATTGCTGATATTGACCCCAAAAAAGAAACGGTAGGTACAGCTAGTCCGTGAACAGCCAACCATCGCACTGTAAAAATTGGATAGGTTCGATCTATGGTCATTGGGGGCCTCCTAAAAGGATTTACTAAATTCATCGAGTTGTTCCAAAGAATCAAAACGGCCGGTTATCAATGGAATACCTTGTCGGCTCTCTGTGAAATACTCGTTTGGTCGAGGACTTCCAAACACGTCGTAAGCTAAACCCGTACTGACGAATAACCAACCCGCAATGAATAGGGAAGGTATAGTAATGCTATGAATGACCCAGTATCGAATACTGGTAATAATATCAGCAAAAGAACGTTCTCCCGTGCTTCCAGACATTCTGAGCTCCACAAATTTTTGTACATTCAAAAAAGGGAATCGATTCCTTGAAAGATGGGATCAGTAAATAGAAAACTACTGATATTGCATCTTTGTGAGATCGTCAATTTTGTACCAAAGGTTTATTTCAAGTATACCGAATCAGTATAGCTATCCTTCCTCTGGCACAGCAACGCAGTCTCGATCGGTACCGAAATGCTACATAATTCTTTTCTTCTTTTTTTGTTCCTTGTCTATGCATAACTCTATGTTATTCAATAGATCAATAGAAAATGACTCAAATTCCTTATAAGATTTCGATTATTGGATTCATAATAGAAAGTAAAGATCTTGGAAAAGCGTGAATCGATGGTTTCTAATAATTTATGAAACATATTATAATATTCACACAATTCAATTATATGTATGGTATGCGAAATCTATAATAAACCTATTTTTGGTTAAAAGTTTTTTTGTTCAAATCTTTTTATTTCAAGTAATTGGTTGGTTGTATAATACAATAAATATACTGTAATAAAATACAATAGTATATACTATTACAATAGTATATACTATATTAATGAAAGAAACAGAACCCAGTTGGAACAATCCATATTTGTGATGCAACCGTTATTGTATTAGATCCAAAACAAAGGTTCTTTCTTGACCGAACTAGAAGTATGGAACTCCATGATATGGAAAGACAGAATATAGAATCTAAAAGGATAATGGAAGTTGTTCGTCTTTGAATCGAGTTGACCTGAAAAAAAAATGAAACCTTTACTCTATTTTTCATTTTTTTTTTTTCGATAGATCGTGGGACACCTTTTTCTTTTCATTCGAGATATTATGTTATGGGCAATTAAGCAACCTATTACTGTACTGAGTCCAATGAGTTAAAATAAATAAAAGGTAAATAGTATCAGGCCGTTCGTTCCAAAAAAGATTAGATCCTATTGAAATAGAAAGGAAATGATTAAAATGGAATTTTCAAATCCAATTCTTTTATTCCAAAATTACTTAAATTACTTATATTAAAATTTAATATTAAATAAAATATAAGTAATTTAAGTTTTGAATGAAGTTACACGGCACAGTTCTCATTACTATTACTCTTACTTATACTTTATTATACTTTATATTTTACTTACTTTTACTATTACTTTATTCAACTCACAAATTCCATAATGAATCTGTTGATTCCGAATCATAGGATCGGTCAATGTCACAGCAGATGAATCCAATTTTCTACCTATGTCACTCTTAGTTCGTCTTATCCATAATGACTGATGAATCCATAATTTTCAATTGGAACTAAACTAATTCTGTCAATTGATTTTTTCTTTCCGTCGTATTTTATAAAAATTGAAACTTAGGTTGAAACTTAGGTAAGTGTTTTATCAACATATGTAGCAAAAGAACATATCTAATTTAGCTCTTTCATGCTTACTATAACTAGTTATTTCGGTTTTCTACTGGCTGCTTTAACTATAACCTCAGCTCTATTCATTGGTTTGAACAAGATACGACTTATTTAAAATGAATTGAATGAAAAATTGATAAAAACGAATATTTCTCTGAGATTCCAGGTATTCTATGGTTCTTTCTCACATCAATCGCCAATTCTTGGTCATTGAGATTCACGAATAATTCAGATTAATATTTAGGGATAGATCTTACCTCTCTTTTTATCCCCTTAAACAAACCGAAATGATTGAAGTTTTTCTATTTGGAATCGTCTTAGGTCTAATTCCTATCACTTTAGCAGGATTATTCGTAACCGCATATTTACAATATAGACGTGGTGATCAGTTGGACCTTTGATTGAGTAATATTTCTTTCTTTTTTTGATTGACCTCCTGCAGGAAGGAGGTCAAATTCAAGTTACAATTCAACTTTTTGTTTTGTTAAATTATTTTATTGTGATTCGACATCAAATAAACCGAATCACGCTCTGTAGGATTTGAACCTACGACATCGGGTTTTGGAGACCCGCGTTCTACCGAACTGAACTAAGAGCGCTTTCTTATCCTTATGACAGGAGATACGACTGTACTGTAAAGAAAAGTCATTTTTCTACCCCCAGCACATCTTGCATACATATAGTATGCAAGACCGGAAGATTATGTCCAATTTTAATCGATCTCAATGAATCCCTCGTTACTGCCCATAGGAGAAGTAATAGGTAGGGATGACAGGATTTGAACCCGTGACATTTTGTACCCAAAACAAACGCGCTACCAAGCTGCGCTACATCCCTTTTACAAATTTTTGTACAGTTTCATTGTACAAAATCCCTGTCTTGTTTTCCATATCGTCATTTTCTCCTCCATCTATATACAATTTTCTTGTCATTTCTTCTTTTTGGTTTCATATAATAAAAGAATTATATACATTTGAAACCTAACGTATAAAAAAGTTAATATTTATCAGTAATGCTCAGGAACAAGGGATTAGACTTTTTTTTCTTTTACAAAAAAAGAAAAAAATCTATTGCTTTATTGTACATATCTATTTTAGTTAGGAATCCTGTTTAGCTAGGAATTCTGTGTAAAAAAATACAAATGATCTTGAACTACAGCATCTGACCATATATGTATTACAATCTATAATAGAAGGAGGATTTTCAATGCGAGATATAAAAACATATCTCCGTGGCACCTGTGCTAAGTACTCTATGGTTTGGGTCTTTAGCAGGCCTACTGATAGAAATTAATCGGTTATTTCCGGATGCCTTGTCATTCCCCTTTTTTTAAATTCTAGTTATTGATTGATATGCGAAGAAATGAAGAAATTTAGAGATACAATTCTACGTGACTAAAATTTCGAATTTCGCCCCTATTTTTTCAGTTCTTTAGGATAGAAAGGAAAAGAAAAAAGTGTATTGAACCTCAGCAAAAAATGTGGTAGATCGAAGATCGAATTTTGGAGAACAGAAATGAAAATGTGGATACAGTATACGGCGGGTTCCACGAAATCATAGCATAGAAAGAAGATATTTAACTTAAATAATAGATATTTAACTTAAATAATAAATAAAATAAATATTAATAATGAGATTTAGGATAGGAACAATTGAGAGTTAGAAATAAATTGTATTACTTAATTATTACTCCATTAAATTATTACTTTATTATTCTATTCAAATTGTTACTCCATTAATATGATATTAATTATAATTATCATTATATAATGAAATGATAATTGCAACGAAATACTTAGAAATGGAATTTCTAGTTAGTAACTTCTATCGATTTTTTTATTTTTTGTTCTTTTCTTCTTCTCCAGCTCGGATCGAAAATAGAAGAATTAAAGTTAAGCCGATCAAAAATTCAAAGGAGGTTCATGGCCAAGGGTAAAGATGTCAGAGTCATAGTTATTTTGGAATGTACCAGTTGTACCCGAAATGATGTCAATAAAGAATCGCCAGGTATTTCTAGATATATTACTCAAAAGAATCGGCACAATACGCCTGGTCGATTAGAATTGAGAAAATTTTGTCGCTATTGTAACAAGCATACGATTCATGGAGAAATAAAGAAATAGATCGAACAGAACGCGTGTGCGTTCTCGCCAAGGAAGAGGAAGAACTTAACATATATTTAACATATCATATATTTAACATAATATACATAATGTATACAAATCAAAGCCTATTTTGGTCGGATCTGAACTGAAGTGAATAAAGAAATAGAATTTTAGAAATAAGGAATAAACCATGGATAAATCCAAGCAATCTTTTCGTAAATCCAAGCGATCTTTTCGTAGGCGTTTGCCCCCAATTGGATCGGGGGATCGAATCGATTATAGAAACATGAGTTTAATTAGTCGATTTATTAGTGAACAGGGAAAAATATTATCTAGGCGGGTGAATAGATTGACTTTGAAACAACAACGATTAATTACTATTGCTATAAAGCAAGCCCGTATTTTATCTTTGTTACCTTTTCTTAATAATGAGAAACAATTTGAGAGAGCCGAGTCGATCCCCAGAACTACTGGTCCTAGAACCAAAAATAAATAGACATACTCTTCAATTGACTCAAAACTCCAATTGTAACTCAAGCTCAGATTGATGTTTTGTTCGAAAAGGCCCAGAATCTAGAGCGGGTTCCTGTGTTATAAGAAACAAAAAATGGGGAAAATTTTGTTTATTGAAACATATTCGTTCATTCCTATTACTATCTTAATTTATTTTTATTCTATTTTCCCGGAGTTCCTTCTCCGGGGAATTCTGTTTCAATCATTCCTGTATTGTGTATTACTCTAGAATCTACTTTATTTGATTTTATTTGATGATCTTGTTGGAAATCATGTAAAGACAATTCTTATTTGATATAGCTATTTGTGCAGGTATTTTACGATTAAGAAGCAATTGCTTCTTGTACAGATTGTGTATTAATCTACTATAACTATACAATACCTTATTCTCACGAGTTACTGCATTTATCCGAGTGATCCACAAACGACGAAAATCCCTCTTTTGCCTGCCTCTATCTCGATGAGAGGAAGCCAAAGCTCTCATTTTCTGTTGAGTAATCGTTCGAGTAAGTCTTGAATGAGCTCCTCTAAAGGTTGATGCAAATAAACGAATTTTTGTTCGACGTCTCCGAGCTGTATATCCCCGTCTAACTCTGGTCATTGAATCAAATTAAACCTTAATGAATAACTAATTGATTTCGATTCTTTCAGTCATCTTTTTTCCCTCTCATGGTCGATTAATAACAAAACGAATTATTCCGATATATAAAATATAAATTCCAATGGCTTTTGCTACTATAACCTTCCTGACCACAATTTTTTATTCCGTCCAGGCATTTCACCTGCAAATAAGAAATTATAATGATGCTAAAAAAATAGTGGGTTCCATCGTTTCTATGGTTACTTCTTAAACGGTGAGGTCCTTTCTATACACCGGAGCCTCTTCTTTCATTTAATCAAATGGTATTGTGAACTTGTATAGTTCACACTCTTTGGCTCTACCCCTCAATTATAGAGTAATAGCTCTTTTCACAATAAGAGTTATCTATACAGTAACGGCATTTAATTAGGAAAGTTGGCTAGGTAGCTGACCCTCTTAGTCCGCTCTTTTAACAATAGGAGCATAATCCTTTTTGCTTCTTATAATACTATTTCCTCCGCTTAATGGATAACTATTTACTACCAATGGGGAATTGCTTTTCATCTCAAATCTAGGTGATTGGATTTGCACCAATGGAAACCATAAATTCCATACACAATATAGGTATATGATAGATCTTTTCCATTTACCCTATTCATTGGTACCGGTCATTGACACTGGAAAAATTGTCTCATTTGTTCGAACTCATGATCTGAACGAGTCGCACATACACCCTAGTACATGTTCCTCGACGCTGAGGACATCCTCTAAGAGCGGGAGATTTCGTAACATTTCTTATTGGCTGTCTTGCGTTTCTAATAAGTTGTTTAATAGTTGGCATGTCGTATATATATATATATATATGTATATATAGAATGGAATGGGTTGGTTTAGATCGATCTTAACCTGATGATTGGATTGATGATTATCAATTTTTTCTATTCAATACCAAATCACAGAAAATTCGAATTATGGTTTGAAATGGATTTACACGAAATCCCCGGTATTTTCATTTGCATTTTCGACCGCTACAAGATCGACAATGCCGTGAGCTTGGGCTTCTGTTGCTGACATAAAAACATCCCTTTCCATGTCTTCGGATACAACCCATAAAGGCTTGCCCGTTCTTTGTACATAAACCTTTGTGATGGTTTCGCGAAGTCTCAGTAGTTCTTCCATTTCCAGGATAAATTCCCCTGTTCGTGCTTCACAAAAAGAACTAGCAGGTTGATGAATCATGACCCTAATGGTATTGATATTGATATAACATCATGAACGGTTCTTCTATCTCGCATGATTGGGCTAATGTAAGGAAAAAAAAAAATAATAACAAGAAGAAATTGAACAACCGTACGGGCATCTTCTGTGCGTTGCATACGGCTCCGCAATGGAATTGACTTTTTTCTTCTCTTCTATTCTATCGAAGAAAGAAAGAGAATCCATCTGATTCAGATCGTTGAATGATCCATTTACCACCCTTCCTTTCGTAGGAGTCAAAAATACTATGATGGTTCTGTTGCTTTATATATTTATCTCGTCTGTGATTTAGCAATCCCAAAGTGCCTTTCTGATACGATCAAATAAGGAAAACTGATCTTTTTTTTTTTCGTACTCTTCCATAACATAAATATCAGAAAGAAACTTCTGGTGTGGAAGAAAAATGGTTTGTGACGCTGAAATGTACCCCCGACACATAAAATCAACAAATCGGAAATAACCTTTGTTTCATACTACTATCTCGATACAAAATCTCATGTTATGAAAAAACAATAATGGTTTGTTCATATCGAACTCGAAGTGCCATGCTATTGTTACTTATTATTCATATTCAATATGGCGAAGGCATAGTCTTTCTTTTTTTTTAATAAAAACTCATTGGCGCCAAGCGTGAGGGAATGCTAGACGTTTGGTAATTTCTCCCCCGATCAGAATGAAAGATCCCATAGAAGCGGCTAACCCCATGCATATTGTATGCACATCGGGTGGCACAAATTGCATAGTATCATAAATAGCTATTCCCGATACTACCCATCCGCCGGGAGAGTTTATAAACAAAAAAAGATCCCTAGTATTATCTTCTATACTGAGATATACCATGAGGCCAACAATTTGATTTGAGATCTCGCAATTAACCTCTTGACCTAAAAAAAGTAATCTTTCTCGATGAAGTCGGTTGATTAGGACAAAATTGGTTCTTTGGATGCATACGGTTCAAAAAAATTGCGAAAAAGGATCAATGTGTTGATTCCAGTTCCATTTTTTCTGTAATAGGTTTTTGTTTTTCTAATAAAGCTTCCATTTTTCAAAAGACATAAGATGAGTTTTGGCTTCCTTACCTATAAAAAAAGAATTTACTGAACTTATTGAAATTGAACAAATCTCTCTCATTGATGTATTGTTTCATCGACATTCAAATCACGATGTAATTTTCTTGTTTCTGAATGGGCCTTTTCAATTCTTTTAGGTTCATGTTCTACTCCGGGAAAAGATCTGTCCGAATTCCATTTGCGCATATAGGGCAAATGATCTCAGTACCACTTCTTTTTGTTACGACTTTTTTTTCAATTCGTTTCATGCCTTTCCCCAATCATTCGATGTACTCATCATACTATTCTGTTGGTTATTGGTTGGACGTTTGAAATTACTCCTATAATAAGGATAAGAATCGTTTATGATACAAGCGGTAATCGTACATTACATGGATTACCAATTTGGTATTTTCTGAACGGAGCCTGGATACTTTATTACTTTATTTTATTTTATTTTTATTTTTCCAAGTCAACCATAAATTCTCCTAATTGATCCTCAAAATAAATAAATTGATCTAATTGCACTTCGCGCTCCGAATGATTGATGGTTCACTCAATACAATATTTCTTAGGCGAAACAAAGGATATTTCGATCGAGGAAGAGAACGGGTAAATTCCATATAACCCAATATGTCTGACAAGTCGCACTATAAGTCAACCCAAGTTGCATCTTCCTCTCCAGGAATCCGAAAAGGTACTTTTGGAACACCAACGGGCATTAAATTAAAGAAAAAATGGAGTACTATACTTCACTTTGATATGGAAACATAACAATGGCTTTATCGTCTTCATCCCTTCTTCTGTTTATTGTATTTTATACATAGATTTTTATACATAAATTGGAAGGTTTATTTTATAGAGTAAGACAGAATGAATAAAGAAAAATTGTAACTAACGGATCAATCGTTGGAGTAATAAACAAGTATCTGTGTATTCGTTTCCCGAAAGTAGAACTAATCCTCCCATTGCGTATTGGTACTTATCGGGTATAGAATAGATCTGCTTCTCTTTGTTCTTACGAACAGAATTGTTCCATTATTTTCAATGGAACGGAATAAAAATTAACCCTTTCTCATACGGAATTTACTGAAAAGGTTAGATACATAGTATAGTCTTTTCCAATGTGATAAAATAAAGTGACATAGTGTCTATTTTTCTTTGATAAAGGGGTATTTCCATGGGTTTGCCTTGGTATCGTGTTCATACTGTCGTATTGAATGATCCCGGTCGATTGCTTTCTGTCCATATAATGCATACAGCCCTAGTTGCCGGTTGGGCCGGTTCGATGGCTTTATACGAATTAGCGGTTTTTGATCCCTCTGACCCCGCTCTTGATCCAATGTGGAGACAAGGTATGTTCGTTATACCCTTCATGACTCGTTTAGGAATAACCAATTCGTGGGGGGGTTGGAGTATTTCAGGAGGAACTGTAACGAATCCCGGTATTTGGAGTTATGAAGGTGTGGCAGGGGCACATATTGTGTTTTCCGGCTTGTGCTTCTTGGCAGCTATCTGGCATTGGGTGTATTGGGACCTAGAAATATTCCGTGATGAACGTACGGGCAAACCATCTTTGGATTTGCCTAAGATCTTTGGAATTCATTTATTTCTCTCAGGATTGGCTTGCTTTGGCTTTGGCGCATTTCATGTAACAGGTTTGTATGGTCCTGGAATATGGGTGTCCGATCCTTATGGACTAACTGGAAAAGTACAACCTGTAAGTCCAGCGTGGGGCGCGGAAGGCTTTGATCCTTTTGTTCCCGGAGGAATAGCCTCTCATCATATTGCAGCGGGTACATTGGGCATATTAGCAGGCTTATTCCATCTTAGTGTCCGTCCGCCTCAACGTCTATACAAAGGATTACGTATGGGCAATATTGAAACTGTACTTTCCAGTAGTATCGCTGCCGTTTTTTTTGCAGCTTTCGTTGTTGCTGGAACTATGTGGTATGGTTCCGCAACTACCCCAATCGAATTATTTGGTCCCACTCGTTATCAGTGGGATCAGGGATACTTTCAGCAAGAAATATATCGAAGAGTTAGCGCCGGACTAGCCCAAAATCTGAGTTTATCGGAAACTTGGTCTAAAATTCCCGAAAAATTAGCTTTTTATGATTACATTGGTAATAATCCGGCAAAAGGGGGATTATTCAGAGCAGGGTCAATGGACAACGGGGATGGAATAGCTGTTGGATGGTTAGGACACCCCGTCTTTAGAGATAAAGAAGGGCGCGAGCTTTTTGTACGTCGTATGCCTACCTTTTTTGAAACATTTCCGGTAGTTTTGGTAGATGGAGACGGAATTGTTAGAGCCGATGTTCCTTTTAGAAGGGCAGAATCAAAGTATAGTGTTGAACAAGTAGGTGTAACTGTTGAGTTCTATGGTGGCGAACTCAATGGAGTCAGTTATAGTGATCCTGCGACTGTAAAAAAATATGCTAGGCGTGCCCAATTAGGTGAAATTTTTGAATTAGATCGGGCTACTTTGAAATCTGATGGTGTTTTTCGTAGCAGTCCAAGGGGTTGGTTCACTTTTGGCCATGCTACGTTTGCTTTGCTCTTCTTTTTCGGACACATTTGGCATGGCGCTAGAACCTTGTTCAGAGATGTTTTTGCTGGCATTGATCCAGATTTGGATGCTCAAGTGGAATTTGGAGCATTCCAAAAACTTGGAGATCCAACTACAAAGAGACAAGTAGTCTGATACAACATT
>JAHSUZ010000037.1:85000-90000 GCA_021527575.1 Ensete glaucum
GATCCTGCTACTTCCTCTCGAACCATACTATTACTATTATTTGATCAGATCATTGAATCATTTATTTCTCTTGAAATCTGTTTTTTATTATTTCTACACGTCTTTTTTTAGGGGGTCGACATCCATTATGTGGCATAGGTGTTACATCACGTACGAAACTTAATAGTATACCGCTTCTACGAATGGCTCGTAATGCTGCATCTCTTCCGAGACCAGGACCTTTTATCATAACTTCTGCTCGTTGCATACCCTGACCAACAACTGTGCGAATAGCATCTAATGCCGCTGCTTGAGCAGCATAGGGTGTCCCTCTTCTTGTCCCTTTGAATCCGGAAGTACCAGCAGAGGCCCAAGAAACCACCCGACCTCGTACATCTGTAACAGTTACAATGGTATTGTTGAAACTTGCTTGAACATGAATAATTCCTTTTGGTATTCTACGTCCATTCTTACGTGAACCAATACGTCCATTCCTACGTGAACCAATTCTTGGTATAGCTTTTGTCATATTTTATCATCTCATAAATATAAAGTCAGAAATATATGGAAAGAAAAGATACGGAAATATCCATTTCATATTAAAAGAAATCCTTTATTTTTGTCCTTTCTTTAGAAAGTTCTTTTTTAGAAAGATTATCCTTGTCTCTGTTTATGTCTCGGATTGGAACAAATCACTATAATTCGTCCGCGCCTACGGATCAGTCGACATTTTTCACAAATTTTACGAACGGAAGCCCTTATTTTCATATTTCTTATTCCTTATCTTAATTTTGAATCTATTCCTTGGAAGAAAATCCTTGGAAGAAAATAAGTCTCTTGAATTTTTTTAACTTCGAATTGTATCGTCATGAAAGGAATGCTTTAAAAATAACCTAATCATTCGAATCTTTGTTACGAAGTCTATAAATTATACGTCCCCTGGTTGAATCATAACAACTTACTTCAATTTTGACTCTATCCCCGGGTAGTATCCGTATAAAACTGCGCCGGATCCTTCCCGAAACATAACCTAGAATTACATCTTCATTATCTAGGCGGACCCGGAACATACCGTTGGGAAGTGATTCAGTAATTAAACCTTCATGAATAAATTTTTGTTCTTTCATTCCAGGTAACTTCCTTGAAGTATCAACTAATGGAGGAAGAGTTATATAACTCACTTTTCCTCTCTATTTCACAAATAGGAAGTTAGAGAGAAAATTAGGATACCCGAGGAGGAGGATCACCATACATATAACAAAAGTTCGCCTCCAATTTTTTCTCGTCGAGCTTCTCGATCTGTCATTATACCTCGAGAAGTAGAAAGAATTACAATCCCTATTCCACCTAAAATCTTAGGAATTTGTTGATAGTTGGAATAAATTCGTAAACCGGGTCGGCTGATACGCTTTAAAATAGTTCTGTGTATTCTTTTCCTAGTCTTTCTATGTCGCAGAGTTGAAACCAAGAAATATTTGTTACCTTCCTGATGTTTTCGAACGTTTTCAATAAAACCTTCTCGTAGAAGTATTTTCACAATATTTTCGGTGATATTAGTAGATGCTATTCGAACCGTTCCTTTTTTATTCATGTCAGCATTTCTTATAGAAGTTATTATATCGGCAATAGTGTCCTTACCCATGACGAACTATAATTATTGGTGCCTCCTAATTTTGATATAATCAACATGTTTCCTTTTTTTCTTTGTTTTATTTTCTTTCTTTTTTTTATTATAAATTTGATTATAAAATTATTTATTGATTATAAAATTATTTATTATTAAAAGTATATGCGTGAGACACAATCTACTAATCTACTAAATTTGATCTGTTTTAGATGTTCTGATATATCATAGTCTCATCTAGTAGTATTTATAATACCTCGGGAGCCAATGAAACAATTTTAGTAAAATTCAACTGTCTCAATTTTTGAGCGATCACACCAAAAACTCGAGTTCCTTTTGGATTTCCTTCCTGATCAATGACAACCGCAGCATTGTCATCATATCGTATTATCATACCGTTGTCACGTTTGAGTTCTTTACAAGTACGTACAATTACAGCTCTAATTATTTCCGATCTTTCTAGTGGCATATTAGGTACTGCTTCTTTGATTACAGCAACAATAACGTCACCAATATGAGCATATCGATGATTACCAGCTCCTATGATTCGAATACACATCAATTCTCGAGCTCCGCTGTTATCTGCTACATTCAAAAGGGTCTGAGGTTGAATCATATCATTTTATTGGAATCCGTTATTTTAATGCAAAGGATGAAGGAAAAAAGAAATATTCTCTGTCCAGAAATAAATAAACTTGCCGTTGTTTTTTCATCCTCAATACACTGTTTAGTTCTACATACCCATCCTGACAAATTGAGTTCGTATAGGCATTTTTGACGCAGCTAGTGAAATAGCTGCTTTGGCTACAGCTTCTGATACTCCACCCATTTCATAAAGTATTCGACCTGGTTTAACAACGGATACCCAATATTCGGGGGATCCTTTCCCCGAACCCATACGTGTTTCCGCAGGTCTTACTGTAACAGGTTTGTCGGGAAATATACGTAACCATATTTTTCCACCACGACGCGCATATCGTGTCATTGCTCTTCGCCCCGCTTCTATTTGTCTAGCTGTGATCCAAGCGGGTTCAAGTGCCTGAAGAGCGTATCTGCCGAAACAAATATGATTGCCCCGACAAGATATTCCCTTCATTCTTCCTCTATGTTGTTTACGAAATCTGGTTCTTTTGGGGTTATAGTTGATGGTCGTTTCTTAATTCCATCTCTACTACAGAACCGGACATGAGAGTTTCTTCTCATCCAGCTCCTCGCGAATGAAAGGATTCAATAATATTACAGATACACATGTATTTAATAAACTAATACACTAAGACATTTATCGATATTGAATTTGTTTTGTTATACAGGAAGATGTATATACAGGATATACAGCTAGAATATTTATGTTATGCGTATTTATAGATATAAATCATAGATAATACTTTTTATTTTATAACGATCCTCATTTTTACCCTTATCAAATGATACCAAAATATTGTAATGTAATCTCAATAAATAAAGGTTTCGCGGGCGAATATTGACTCTTTACTGTTTTATTCCTAGGTCAACCCATGACTTCTCAGAATAAATAAATTTTTTCTCGGTTCGTTCCGCCATCCCACCCAATGAATTATTCGGATTCATTTTCAGTAGAATCCTATGCAGTCACAGGTTCCGTCGTTCCCATAGCTTCTCCATTTATGGTTAGGCCTGAACTCTGCAATGGAGCTCCCAACAAAATTCCTTCTCGAGTCAACCTCCTTAGTTTTTATTAACCCGAGGCTCTTTATTATTATTTATATTCATTCAGTATTGATGCTTTATCACATTGCCTTTATGAGGTAATTCATAGACCATACATATTGGAATCACATATCATTGATATTTTTTCATTGATATTTTTGTTCTCTCTTTCTATCATCCCTCCATTTATCCACATCCCTTTATTTTTGTTTCACAACCCATAATCAGATTTTTTATGGAAAAGATTTTAGTTGCAGTTGCTGCAACTATATGATTGATCCACTCATCTCATCTCATATAGTGACTGTTTCTTGGGATCTCGACAATACGAAGCAATAAGTTGGTTATTAGTTTATTTTGTTTTTCTTTTTGTTTTTATTTATTTATATAGTTATTAAGTTTATATAGTTATTAAGTTTAATTGGGTTTTAGTCTATATTTTTTTGAATCCCAACTCTAAACTCTAAAGAAAAATTAACGAGTCACACACTAAGCATAGCAATTATAACAAATGGTCAATCGAATTTTTATTCAACCTTATAGAATTAGAATTGCTTATTTTTGTTTGATTTAACGGAAAAAGAATGAAACAGTTTGTTATTTTTTGTTCTATCACTGGCCAGAATGGCAAGATAAATAAAGGTTTATTATTCCTCGTCCACAAATATCCAAATTTTGATGCCTAATACTCCATAGATAGTTCGAATTGTATAGGAACAATGATCAATTTTAGCGCGAATTGTTTGTAGGGGAACCCTGCCCTCTCTGATCCATTCGACACGTGCAATTTCTTTTCCGTCAATCCGCCCTGCAATTTGTACTTGAATTCCTTTTGTATCCGTTTGTTCAGCTAATTCAATAGCCTTTTTCATTGCCTTTCGAAACGAAACTCTATTTTTTAATTGTAAAGCTATATACTCCGCAAGAATATTAGGTTGCCCATAAGGTTTTTCAACTCTTGTGATAGCAATGTTGAGTCTTCGGTTCACAGAATGAAATTCTTTTTGTACACTCATCTGTAATTCTTCGATTCCTCGTGTTTGGCCCTCTATTAATAAATTTGGAAATCCAACATAGATTATGACTTGGATCAAATCAATTCTTTTTTTAATTCCTATACGTGCGATTCCTTCGAAACCCGAGGATATTCTCCTATTTTTTTGTACATAGTTCTTGATACAATTCCGTATTTTTTCATCTTCCTGTAAACCTACGGAATAATTTTTTGGTTGTGCGAACCAAAAGGAATGATGACGTTGGGTTGTACCAAGTCTGAAACCGAGTGGATTTATTTTTTGTCCCATATTTTCCTATTATATTTTCTTTCCATCCATATATGTTATTTTACTGTGTTTACTATGATGAATCTAAATCTTAGATTCATCTAAAAATAATTTAGATTTATCCTTTAATACAATTGTTATATGACAAGTGGGCCTTTTTATCGGATAACTACGTCCTCGAGCTCGAGGTCTTAATTTTTTCACAATGGTACTCCTATTAACTTTGGCTTCACTAATGAATGAATCAGCTTCGTTCAAACCCATATTATGACTAGCATTTGCTGCTGCAGAATAAACCAATTTTAAAATGGGATAAGATGCTCGATAAGGCATGAGTTCCAGTATCATAAGTGTTTCTTCATAGGAACGTCCGCGAATCTGATCAATTACTCTTCGCGCTTTGAAAACAGACATATTACATATATGTT
>JAHSUZ010000037.1:95000-100000 GCA_021527575.1 Ensete glaucum
GGATCAGAAAAAAATCGGTCCGGATCTACTGCGGGAATGATTTGGAAGATCCAAAACTAAAAACAGCGGTATTTGCTAGCAACAACATAATGGAGGCAGTCAATCAATATAGATTGATCCGAAATCTGATTCAAATCCAATACCGAAATCTGATTCAAATCCAATATAGCACCTATGGGTACATAAGAAATGTATCTAATCGATTCTTTTTAATGAATAGATCCGATCGCAACTTCGAATATGGAATTCAAAGGGATCAAATAGGAAATGATACTCTGAATCATATAACTATAATGGAATATACGATCAACCAACATTTATCGAATTTGAAAAAGAGTCAGAAGAAATGGTTTGATCCTCTTATTTCTCGAACCGAGAGATCCATGAATCGGGATCCTGATGTATATAGATACAAATGGTCCAATGAGAGCAAGAATTTCCAGGAACATTTGGAACATTTCGTTTCTGAACAGAAGAACCGTTTTCAATTTCAAGTAGTGTTCGATCGGTTACGTATTAATCAATATTCGATTGATTGGTCCAAGGCTATCGACAAACAAGATTTGTCTAAGTCACTTCGTTTCTTTTTGTCCAAGTCACTTCCCTTTTTGTCCAAGTCACTTCCCTTTTTGTCCAAGTCACTTCCCTTTTTCTTTGTGAGTATCGGGAATATCCCCATTCATAGGTCCGAGATCCACATCCGTGAATTGAAAGGTCCGAATGATCAACTCCGCAATCAGTTGTTAGAATCAATAGGTGTTCAAATCGTTCATTTGAATAAATTGAAACCCTTCTTATTGGATGATCATGATACTTCCCAAAGACTGAAATTCTTGATCAATGGAGGAACAACATTACCATCTTTGTTCAAAAAGATACCAAAGTGGATGATTGACTCATTCTATACTATAAATAATCGCAGGAAATCCTTTGATAACACGGATTCCTATTTCTCAATGATATTCCATGATCGAGACAATTGGCTGAATCCCGTGAAACCATTTCATAGAAGTTCATTGATATCTTCTTTTTATAAAGCAAATCGACTTCGATTCTTGAATGATCCAAATCACTTCTGGCTCTATTGTAACAAAAGATTCCCTTTTTATGCGGAAAAGACCCGTATCAATAATTATGATCTTACATATGGACAATTCCTCACTACCTTGTTCATTCGCAACAAAATATTTTCTTTGTGCGCCGGTAAAAAAAAACATATTTTTTTGGAGAGAGAGACTATTTCACCAATCGAGTCACAGGTATCTAACATATTCATACCTAAAGATTTTCCACAAAGTGGTGACAAAACGTATAACTTGTACAAATCTTTCCATTTTCCAATTCGATCCGAGCCATTCGTTCGTAGAGCTATTTACCCGATCGCAGACATTTCTGCAACACCTCTAACAGAGAAACTTGGAAGAACTTATTGTCAGCCTCTTTCAGATATGAATCTATCTGATTCAGAAGGGAAGAACTTGCATCAGTATCTCAGTTTCAATTCAAACATGGGTTTGATTCACACTCCATGTTCTGAGAAATATTTACCATCCGGAAAGAGGGAAAAAAAACGGAGTCTTTCTCTAAAGAAATGCGTTGAGAAATGGCAGATGTATAGAACCTTTCAACGAGATAGTGCTTTTTCAAATCTCTCAAAATGGAATCTGTTCCAAACAAAATGGAATCTGCTCCGAACATATATGCCATGGTTCCTTACTTCGGCAGGGTGCAAATATCTAAATTTCACCCTTTTAGATATTTTTTCAGACCCATTGTCGATACTAAGTAGCAGTCAAAAATTTGTATCCATTTTAAAATTTGTATCCATTTTTCATGATATTATGCATGGATCAGATATATCATGGCCAATTCCTCAGAAGATTCTTCCACAATGGACTCTGATAAGTGAGATTTTGAGTCTGATAAGTGAGATTTCGAGGAAGTATTTACAGAATCTTCTTCTGTCCGGAGAAATGATTCATCGAAATAATGAGTCACCCGTTCCATCGATATGGACACATCTGAGATCAACAAATGCTTGGGAGTTGGAGTTCCTCCATTTAATCTTTCTCCCTCTTCTTGTTGTCATTCATATATATTTTCTCTTTGTTTCCCGAGCCCCTAGTGAGTTACAGACAGAGTTAGAAAAGATCAAATCTTTGATGATTCCATCATACATGATTGAGTTGCGAAAACTTTTGGATGGGTATCCTACATCTGAACTGAATTCTTTCTGGTTAAAGAATCTCTTTCTAGCTGTTCTGAAACAATTAGGAGATTCTCTGTAAGAAATACGGGCTTTTGGTGGCAACATGCTATGGGCCGCTTATGGGGTCAAATCAATACGTTTTAAGAGGAAATATTCGAATATCAATCTCATAAGTATCATACCAAATCCCATCAATCGAATCACTTTTTCGAGAAATACGAGACATCTAAGTCGTACAAGTAAAGAGATCTATTCATTGATAAGAAAAAGAAAAAAGGTGAACGGTGATTGGATTGATGAGAAAATAGAATCCTGGGTCGCGAACAATGATTCGATTGATGATGAAGAAAGAGAATTCTTGGTTCGGTTCTCCACCTTAACGACAGAAAAAAGGATTGATCAAATTCTATTGAGTCTGACTCATAGTGATCATTTATCAAAGAATGACTCTGGTTATCAAATGATTGAACAACCGGGATCAATTTACTTACGATACTTAGTTGACAAGTATATAATGAATTATGAGTTCAATGGATCCTGTTTAGCAGAAAGACGGATATTCCTTGCTCATTATCAGACAATTACTTATTCACAAACCTCGCGTGGGGCTAATAGTTTTCATTTCCCATCTCATGGAAACCCCTTTTCGCTCCGCTTAGCCCTATCCCCTTCTAGGAGGATTTTAGTGATAGGTTCTATAGGAACTGGACGATCCTATTTGGTCAAATACCTAGCGACAAACCCCTATGTTCCTTTCATTACGGTATTTCCGAACAAGTTCCCGGATAACAAGCCTAAAGATTATCTTTTTGATATCTATTTTGATGATAGTGATAGTGACGATATCGATATTGATGATAGTGACGATATCGATATTGATGATAGTGACGATATTGATCATGACCTTGATACGGAGCTGCTAACTATGACGAATGCGCTAACTATGACGAATGCGCTAACTATGTATATGACGCCGAAAATATACCGATTTGATATCACCTTTAAATTCGAATTAGCAAAAGCAATGTCTCCTTGCATAATATGGATTCCAAACATTCATGATCTGTATATGAATGAGTTGAGTTACTTATCCCTCGGTCTATTAGAGAACGATCTCTCCAGAGATTGTGAAAGATGTTCCACTAGAAATATTCTTGTTATTGCTTCGACTCATATTCCCCAAAAAGTGGATCCCGCTCTAATAGCTCCGAATAAATTAAATACATGCATTAAGATACGAAGGCTTCCTATTCCACAACAACGAAAGCACCTTTTCATTCTTTCATATACTAGGGGATTTCACTTGGAAAAGAAAATGTTCCATACTAACGGATTGGGGCCCATAACCATGGGTTCCAATGTACGAGATCTTGTAGCACTTATCAATGAGGCCCTATCAATTAGTATTGCACAGAAGAAATCAATTATAGAAACGGATACAATTAGATTAGCTCTTCATAGACAAACTTGGGATTTTCGATCCCATGTAAGATCGGCTCGGGATCATGGGATCCTTTTCTATCAGATAGGAAGGGCTGTTGCACAAAATTTACTTCTAAGTAATTACCCCGTGGATCCTATATCTATCTATATGAGGAAGAGATTAGAAGGGGATTCTTATTTGTACAAATGGTACTTCGAACTTGGAATGAGCATGAAGAAATTAACGATACTTCTTTATCTTTTGAGTTGTTCTGCCGGATCGGTCGCTGAAGATCTTTGGTCTTCACCCGGACCTGATGAAAAAAATTGGATCGCTTCTTGTAGATTCGTTGAGAATGATTCTGATCTAGTTCATGGCCTATTAGAAGTAGAAGGCGTTCTGGTGGGACCCTCACGGACAGAAAAAGATTGCAGTCAGTTTGATAATAATCGAGTGACATTACTTCTTCGGTCCGAACAGTTAGATATGATGCAAAACAGATCTTGTTCTATCGTTGATCAGGGATTTCTATATGAAAAATACGAATCGGAGTTTGAAGAAGAGGAAGGGGCCGTCGACCCGCAACAGATAGAGGAGGATTTATTCAATCACATAGTTTGGGCTCCTAGACTATGGCGCCCTTGTGACAAACTATATGATTGTATTGAAAGGCCCACTTTTCTCTATCGGGCTCGGGGCAAGCGGACCATTTATTATGAAGAGGATGAGTATCATGAAGAGGATGAGCTTCAAGAGAATGATTCGGAGTTCTTGCGGAGTGGAACCATGCAGTACCAGACACGAGATAGATCTTCCAAAGAACAAGGCTTTTTTCGAGTAAGCCAATTCATTTGGGACCCTGCGGATCCATTCTTTTTCCTATTCAAAGATCAGCGCTTTGTCTCTGTGTTTTCACGTCGAGAATTCTTTGCAGATGAAGAGATGTCAAAGAGGCTTTTTATTACTATTACTTCCGATACTTCCAAAACAAATTTTTATAGACCTATGTAAACGCTGGTTCATCAAGAATACGCAAGAAAAGTACTTCGAATCCTTGATTCATCGCCAGAGATGGCTTAGAAGCAATAGTCCATTATCTAATGGACCTTTCCTTTCTAATACTCTATCCGAGAGTTATCAGTATTTATCAAATCTGCTCCTATCTAACGGAACGCTATTGGATCAAATAACAAAGACAATGTTGAGAAAGGGATGGCTTTTCCCGGATGAAATGAAACATTTGATTCATGTAACAGGAGAAAGATTTCCCATTCCTTAGCCGTAAAGATATGTGGCCATGAAAAAGGGATTAAGTGGAACAGGATTGGCCGGGTGGTAGAGTCGTGGAAACATTTTTGATTCCATATT
>JAHSUZ010000012.1:0-22500 GCA_021527575.1 Ensete glaucum
ATTATTATTCACATATTATTATTATTATGAATAAGACAGAAAGGTTCTTTAGGTAGCTGCTTAGCTGGTTAGATTTCTTTGCCTTCATTCAATCGCTGAACCTTCCTATGGCCATGAAATTGTTCATCAAATCCCCGGGGTTTGTTTCTCCTAGGAATACTTGCACTTTCGTGGGAATTGATGTGATCCCGTACTATGCTATGAATTGAACGACTGCGTAGCATTCAATAATTTCTTTAGTGAGGGCCTCTTTAACTGATGATTTCTATGAGGAAGAATAAACCAACCGATCCAAATCGAAGACTAACCAACGGGCATCGAAGGATTCCGGAACTGGAACCATCTTCTGAGACTCCTATTAATCTTTCTGAGACTCCTATCTAATATTATTAGCTACAATTTTGTGTTTCATAAGTGTTTCAAAATCCATTATTAGGATGACTTGGGACATTGCTTTTAGAGGATTATCCATCTTATCTTTCCCTAAAGAAAGCAAGCAAGCATTTTGTACCTTTTTATGATTATTCTCATATGGGATAAGGCCCATACCACCTTATACACATTCCACAGGGGAACCTGAACTACAGAAAGAGGGCGGTATCAATTAATTACTCCTGGGCAAAAGAAAAAGAGTGGACGGGTTATGTTTAAAGATCTTTCCTTTTATCAGAGAATAGAAGTAGTAAGTTACTTCGCTAGTCCGTGGGTTAGTACTTATTGCTTTTCCCTTTGTGATTATAGGCGAGGGGAAAGAAAGCTTTCCAGTCCAACAAACAGTATAGCCAGATGCGAATTCAATAGCTGCTCCCATTCCGACAACAGAAGGCATTACTTTCTTTTTCTATTTGGATATGGATCTATCTTACTTTTTCCTTCCCCCGGGGTTCAGTGAACTTCTTTCTCTTTACCTGAAAGTAGCAGTTAGTACTTATTTATTATATGGAAATAGTCAATTTGATTGAAATAGGAGGGGCTAGTGATTTATACAACCACCCTCACTCACCAACTATTAGTAATGGATCAAAGGTCGAATATACCTTATTCCCTCTTACGACTACCGCGGGGGTACCCATCTTTTCCAATATAGAATGACCAAAAAGTACGTCCAATCACACAAAAAGAACCTGCACGGCACGCCCGCCTCCTGAGATGAGAGGATTAGCAGATGAGATGGAGCAGACCAGACCAGACCGGTTCATGCCATATCAATAAATCCTATTTTTTTCACTTATTCTTTCTACTTATGGCATTCTATTATCAATGGGATGTGGATCTTGTTTTAATTATCTATTTCAGGATTTATTCTTCTTCTACTCATTAGTCATTCTTGGATGCTACAATCCTTCCTCTTATTCTAGGGATCCTACTCCTCTCACTTGTATCATTCCGCCTTAAACACTAACTGGCCACACTGTGCTAATAGAATGGAATTAACAACTAGGACTTTCGCTACTATCATCGAGGTTGAAACTACTTATTGGGATTTGAATGAATACACTCACCTTTGCTTCTGTCTCTCCTTACTATAATACAGATGTCGCTATCAACATTATGCTTTAGCGAACTGATCCAGGTTCTTATACTGTAGTGTGTGTTAGTTTTAATATGCTCCCCCCTTGAAGGAAGAGAGTCTTACTCGTGCCCACCGGCAGCTAACGCTGCCCTTTCTGTTGACTACTCAAACTTATATTTGTTCATGGCGTTCTCCGCGACACTAACTACGTGTCTCTTAGGCAGCTCATAAACCATTCCAGCTCATAAACCATTCCAGCTCCAGCTCATAAACCAGCGCAGGCACCAGCTCACATTCCATTCCAGCTCCCATCGAATACCGAAAGAGTTACGCGGCGCTAAAAGAGTTACGCGGCAGACTAACTTTTTATGGAAACCCGGTAAAAAAGGTAGCTTCGTCCTTTTCCTTCATAGCGAACCTATTGTTCATTTACTTTTTATGTTTTCCCGGTATTTTCATAGCCAACTCGTTTCCCTTGATAGCTTGGTCAAGATAATTTCGATTTTGATGGAACTCCTGCCGCTAACGAAAGGAAAAAGTTAATAGGCGCTAGCCGCGTTAGTAGTTGGCAGCGCAGCGTTCAGTCAATTACATAGACCCTTCGACAGAGCTTAAGTTGCAGTCAATTACATAGACCCTTCTGTCGGTCGAGCCTAAGTCTCCCTTGCTCTCCCCTAAACTGATACCGCTACCGATAAGAAATGAGCTACTCCTACTTTAACTACTCCTACCAGGGATTGCACTGGTGCTTCTCGGGATTGAACCACTACCCTATAGATACCTTTCCTCAGAAAAGGGAATAACGCTGTCAACTATCAGACTAAATCAACTTAATAAGGGAATGGAGCCGGTGCTTACAAGGATAATAGCCAGAAAAGGCAGAGTTACAGCGGAGGTCAGCGTTAGCTGATAAGCTGGCTAAGATGGGTCGTTTAGTTGAATAATTGGATAAGGTAAGTTACAGGCGAGAGGAAAGTAAGGTTGATTTCTTTTTTCTAGTATCAACATGATAAGTAGTGTTTTGATGCACTAGGGGCCATACGTAGTGGGTTGCGTGTACGTGTAGCAATAAGAGTGAGAGGGGAAAGATTTAGTTCGGAACACAGAAATCATAATGTAATTGTAGTTGGTAGTAGTGCAACCTATGTGTTACGCACCTAGAGATGTAGAGCCGGGTTTGTTTGATGTTACACAAATAATAATTTAACTCAAGGTGGTTAATATAAGAGTAAAAGAGAGGAAGGGCAGGCGGGAATGTCAGACTAACTACCTGGGGCGGAAGGGGCAAATACAAGTTATTGCTGAAATACTCTTCTCTTTCAACTACTCCCCCGATATCTTGCTGCTTGTCTATACGTTGCTTTTCCTTGCAATTCCTTATTCAGTTCACATATAGGCTTAAAAGCATTAGTGGAGTTCTTTCCACCAATCTTCTAAATAAAATAAGCTTGCCCTCTCTATTAGTAGTTGCATCTGTGTGTCGAGTTTAAGCCGAGGATCTGTGCTTCTTTCTTAAACTAATGAGTTTAATTCCACCCGGGCACCATCACCATTCCATACCTCCACTACCTCTTTTCTTTAGCACCGAGAAAATCAATAGTAGTATGACAACCATTACTGGAATTCTGATTTTTAAAAAAACATATATATATATATTGACTCGAACACCTGTCATACCTATTCTATTTATTGCCCTGTTTTGCTTGTTTCTCAATCCCTAGTTTCTTGTATCCAATATGATAAGTGGTAGTCGCATTCCCAGGCCCGCGTTCCATTCTCCCTAGAGATATAGCCTGTTATAAAGTGTATCAGCCTTGCCTGTACTAACTCCATTCTTTCCAGTAGCGGTTAAAGGTCTTGTTAGCACCAGCGAGAACCTTGTTAGCCCTTCGGAGTTGAGAGCCCCGTTTCCAGTTCGACTCTTTGTATTAGTAGATGCATTCTCGGTTCTGTTCGAGTGTGCCCGTGTGGCAATTCTGTCTGCGCTGGTTTCGAGACCAGTATCCTGTATTCGGTAGTGCATTCCCATGCTATACGACGTTCAATCTTTTAGTGAGTAGTTCACAATTCTCTGACTAAGGAGTGAGTGGAAGGACCAAGCCCAAGCCTATAGGTGGTAGTTAGTAGATCCGTACTTCGAATAAGTAGAGGGCAGCTTATTTATAAGATGGCTGGCTATGGTAATTGACGGCTGGGCTGCTAAGATGGGGCTTGATGGTGAGTTCTGAGCTCAATGATTATAATCCAGTGCTGCAGTAAGGGGTAATCAGTAGTAGTGGATTTCCTAATAGTATTTACAGGCGCCTAGGTAAGTAGTTGGATTGCCGGTTGTTAGTAAAAGTAATGTAAGCACTTGTTTCGTTCCTTTTGTGCACTAGTTGGAATCTGACTTTTGAGTTTGTTTATAGCCCGCGGGGGTCGTGTTCAATTCGTGTTATCATTAGTTCAAGTCGTTAGGCAGTGGGTTTCATCTTGTTTTTCACCAGTTTTCTTCTTGTTATCTCTATAGTTTGATTCCACTCTTGTATGCGATATATCGTATTATCAATATAAGTAAGTAAGCACCGTCCGTCCTCGGGTAAGAGGCAGGAATGCCATACTACGATAAAGGAGTGGTGAACTGGCAGAATTGGCTACTGCCTAACAGACTATAGAGAACCACCACTAATAGGACTTACCTCACCAACGGGTAATCCAACAGTGCCCTTAACTAGTGTCATTTACTTAGATACTAACTAGTGTCATTTACTTAGAGACTAATAATCATGAAGACATAGCTACAGAAGTTAACTAAGCAGTACTTTACTGCCTTGGCTAACCCTATCCGGAATGAAAACACTGCCCTAAGACAGCAACCCTTACCCGCCCCGACTATCCTATCGTATTCGTTACTATATCGTATTCTTACTATCATGGCTATGGCTACCGTTCTCTAGTGACTGGATCGGGATCATCCTCCTGTAAAAAGCTGCTTTGCTGCCCTCACTTATGGGTTTGATACGGTGCCTACGAAGACAGCTTCCCTATTCCTAGTTCCGGGTCGGATCCTTTTCAGTAGTAGCTCCAGCCCTGTTAGCTTTGTTTTCCGTTTCAGAGAAAGGGGCTTCATAGCTTTCTTGTTAGTAGCGGAGGGCCCTTTTTCAATTCTTTGAGGTATTGGTTTGGCTCCTTCTAGTATTAGTGGATTTCCTGTTAGGTTGGTTCCCTATTATACGTTGGCTAAGCCTTATTCCTCTGTTTTATTCCTGCTAGCCTTTGGTCGATTCTTTCTATTGGATCTCATTATTTGTCTTGTGGTTGATCCCGGTGTCACACGCACACACGACTAGTTCAATAATTATTAGGAGTACCGCCCTTAGTTAGAGCGTTTGGCCCGCAGCTTAGTTTTCATCTATCTGTCCTGTCTTTTAGTATTACTTTACTTAGTAATCTTTAGAATTCCGGAATAAGAGTATGGGTGGGCGTAGATCAACTCAAGGTGTAAGTACACAACTACTAAGAAACGAACAGGGTACTATGAGAATGGCACTGGGCATCCTCGGATCCTATGCTCGATTACTAGCCTGCCCCCTAGGGAACTAAGTCTGATTCCTCTGTTAACAAGCCCAAGAGCTATAGGGTCCACATAGGTATTGGAGGGACAACTACAGATATGAGATCAGGAGCTGGAGAGACAAGTCCCTACATAAGCAAGAGACTTAAGGACAGTGTAGCGACAGAGTTGTAGTTGGGAAGAGCAAACTAAGAGCTAGTGGTTTCAGACTTAATGGCAATAGCGACATACTAATATAGGGGAGCTAAAGAGTCAAAGCAAGGTTCGAAGTCACCGGTGGAAGAATCAATGCTGACCTAATAAGTAGAAGAATCAATGCTGACCTAATAAGTAGAAGAATCAATACTTTGCATAAAGGGAATTCCCTCTTTCTTTACAACCTACTGAAATGAAGAAAACAACCAACTGAGAAAAAGAAGAAAACTCAAAAGTAAGAACCGCGCTCAAAAGTCATGGAATGGAACCGCTGCCAACAATTCCCACTGCTAACAGGGATCGAACTAACGACTTAAACTGAAAAGCTATAATACGGGTATATGGTCCTACTAACTATAGGAACAACCCTACTGCCTAATCATTCTGATTAAATGGGTCGGATCACAGGAACCAAACAAGTACTTCTAAGAGCGGTATACTCAAAGAAGACAGGCTTAACCCACTACACAAAAAGACTTGCACCAAACTTGCTACCATAGGAATCAACCCCACCACTGTACTATGCAACCTAAGAGAATAGCACTCCCGCTTCTAAGAATGCGATTGCTACCTTCTAATACTGATTGAGCTGGCTATTAACTCGACTCGAGCTGGAAAAAGGGAACTAAACCACTGCCAAGTTAACAACTATTATGGGAATCAACCTCACCTAGAAAAGGGAATGAGACTAAGCACTAACAGGTCCTTAACTAGCAATCGGGAAACCTACCACTGCTAACAAGACTGCTACTCCTTACTTAGAGTCTTGCTTTGCTTTCTAACAGACTGACTTTGCTACCCTTTATTCTGACTTTGCCAGCTATTGGCTTAGAATACTTCCTTGCAGGGCGGGTATTAGTTATTGATGAAACAGGTATCTGGCTTCCTTACTCTATCTAATTCTCCAACTTACTATTGGGACCTGACTATACTACCTAATAGGATAGAGATGCTGACCTCAAAGCCGAACCTACGGATAGCGAGATTCAAGCGAGTAGTAAACAGAAGGGTCACAAACAGGCTTTAACTCAAGACAAGTCACTTAAATATACGACTGGCGGGGCCATTTACTCCTATTCTTGCTTTGCTGGCTACCGGCCTATATCTCTTTGCGTTCAAGCTGGTACGGTACTATTGCTTCTAAGAGCCAAACCTAGTATATTATTCAGAATGTAATTCAAAGTCAGCGGCGCAAAACTCCTTTGGGATCCTGCCTTTACTGCTTTTAAGACTGGGTCCTTACTTCTGAGTTTCATTATTACTATATAGCAATACATTCCGATTCCTACAACTTGCACTCCTCCCCGCCCCAGAGTCAGTCCTTTTATCTCCCTTCTTTGATTCCAGAGCCCTTATTTATCATTGAAATCTTATAGGCACTACCGGTTATTTGTGTACTCCTCTAAGTGGATATTAGCCTAAGTTGGGATGTTTGATTATCCCTATAAGAGTTGGCATCCATACCAGTTCCGTGATAGTGACATACTAAAGCGATCAATACAGAATGCGATTAAGTAAGAACAAGCTATAAGAGGAGTATAGTAGGTTGATTGGTGGAATCAGATATTAGTGGAGTTCTCAAATAGTAACAGAAATGGAAATGTCAAATAACTCTCTCTCTCACGTAAGCATCCCGAAACTCACTAAACTCCCAAGCTCACTGCTAACTGCTAGCTTTACAAAACTCTCAGCTACTGCCCTATGAGGAAGGAATAGATAAAAGGATAGGCACCCCGAAAGTGAGTGTTAGCACAACGTCTTTTGGAACTAACTTAAGCCATGGTCTTTTTTCTAACGTTTTCTGGAACTAACTTAAGCGCTATGGTCTTGTTTGTTTTTCTATTTCTTCCTTCTATAGCTATTGTTTGCAATTCCAGAATCAGGTATTTTCCTATCCCAACCCACAGCATAAGGGCTCTCTAGTCCACCATAATAGGCGTAGCTGCCGATTGATGAGGGGTGTATTTTACAGACATTGAAGATTGAGGAGATGGGAATCAGAAAGACTACCATGTATAATCTTTCTTTTTATCTCAATATAGATAATGTCATTGGAACTAAGTTCAATCTGCTTTTATGGATTATGTTTTACCCTCCGATTTGACCCGAAGATAGCTTTATTAGTAGAAGAACGGAGATTTTCATGGAAGTCTATAGCCGGTAGGATTAGAATGAATGTCGATCCAATGGTTTTTTACAAAGGGTTATGAAGTTATCATTAAGGAGCCAATGAGCATAAAATCATTAATGGAACTTGAGGTTGATAAGATGTCCAAGTTTGATCAATAAAGGGGAGTGGTCAAAAGCAATACGGGTGAAAAACGACAGTGTTTTCAAAAACCGGCAAAGAAAAAGAACTCTGTAAAGCCGAGCAGCAATCCGAGAAAGACTGAAGTTATTATTATGAAACTAAGTCTATGCTATGCGGATTTCCAAGGAATAATAGAATATCGGCCACCCGCGCAAGTAAGCTGAAGAAGGCAATTATCTAAGAATTGATTTTAGGCCAAGAGTCCACCAGGAAAAGATTGGAAGGCATAAGAGTAAGCATCAACATAGTCAAGAGATGTTTCACCGACCTCAACTACACTCCCTCCGACTCAGGGTACTATTTCCTCACCCCCGGCATCTTCTTTTGTTCCTAGCCTAGATATATATATATATATCTTATATGTTGTGTTTCTATCTTATATGTTTCTGATTAATCTTCTTATAAGGATCTCGTAGTATCCTCTATTGTCTCCTTTCCCCGCTCGTACTGAACTCATATGTTGTTGTTTTATTGCTGAAACATAGGTTATTATCCTTACTTCTCGAATCGAAAGATGGAAATGAAGTATTTGTTGTACTTTAAAAGTGAGCAGCAAGTGTTCAGATGCTGTTCGAGTTAAGTAGACCAGATATATAATCTTGCAGTTTAGGTCAGGTCAATTCCTGCGAGAGGAGCTGCTTAATCAAATTTCATATCTTATAGGTGCAAGAGAGAGATTACATGAAATGATGAACTGAGAGTAGAGGTCTGAAAAGGGGATACTGTGCATTTACTAAAGTCTACATCAGCTGTGCAAGCGGGAAGGTGGAAGTATAGGTAGGCCAAGTCTAACAGGTTCTAGATATCAGTAGCTATAGAAGAAAAGTATGGATAGGCACTAGCTCAAGTATGAGTTCCGAGCGAAGATCTTATTGGTATTGGTTCCATCCCTGTTAGCACTAATGAAAAAGTAGTAGTTGGTTTTTTCTTAGCCATGAGTACAAGTCCGAGTAGCATCGGTTCCACTCCCAGGTTCGAGGCGCCCCTTTTATCCTAAAGTCGCCATTCTTTTACTGATGTGTTTGATTCTACGCTCTACTACTTATTCCTATTGCTATGGTCGATTCTACGTTCTACTACTTATTCCTATTAACTGGTATTGTGATACCTATTATGTGTCTAAGGTAGTAAGAGAAGAATCAGATCAAGCAATGTCGTCTAGTGGTTAGTTTCCTAAGAGCGAAAGGCAGGGTATTGAGACTGAAAGCGAAGAGGAACAAGCGGTAGTAAGCTAAGCCCCAGATGCGGTAGAGTAAGACCAATGGTAGGCAATAGAAGAATCGAGGGCTCACTAAAGAGGATAGCAAGCCTGTTTTTTCAGTGGCTTCATTCTCTTATTAGAGAGTGTTTCAGCGCCTCCTTTGTTTAAGCTGAGTGCTTTGCTATACAGTGCCCTTATTTTCGGGGGGGCATATCAATTCTCGGTAGCGGTGAAGTCCGCCTTGCAAGTGGTAGTGACAGTATCATACGCCCTAGGGTAGTTCTCATAGCAGCCCTATTCCCAGAAAACGATTTGTATTCCTGGTTAGTAGGTTACGTCTTATCGGCATAGTAACAACTCTTTGTAGTAGAAACTCTTGTTAGCCCTTATTGCGCTCTTTCCTATAGTATCGATTCTTATTTGTATTTATTGGATTCTCTTTGGCCCACATTACCAATTAGATATTTTGAGTTATAGTGCTATAAGTAGTAGCCGGATCCCTATTGGCTATTTGAGTTCCTAAAGCGACAATGGGAGTCTTCGTTCTGAGCTAATTGTTACGTGGGCGGCTCACTACTATCGGCACTAGGGCATAAGAAGCAAGTGGTATAAGTTCTCAACCAATAAGCAAGAATACAAGTAAGTAGCAACAGACTACTGCAATGGGGCTCGTATAAAGTCGGATCTAACCCAGGATCTAAACCAGCAGCTGCAAAATGGGGTCGCTTCATCCGTTGATTGTTTAATTGAATGTAGTGCACCCGATAAAAGTGACTCAACTCCCCGGGTGATAACTGGAGCTTAGCTTGAGCTTGATGGTTCTCTTACCAATACTATTACACTGCCTTCAAACTGAGAATCGATCTTTGCCTCCGCAAGTGCAACGTCTGTCTCTGATACGGATCCCGCTTCTGGTTGAACTCTCGCTCCACTCTAAAATACACAGAGACCCTACCTAGTATACCTACCTTTGGTTGTGTCCTTTAAGCCGTGTTCTTAGTTGCCAAAGTAACTTCTTTAGGTCGCGAAATGCTACTCTAACGCTTGACGCCTATAAATGAGGACAAGGACAGGACGGACAGGACTTGCTTCGGCTTCGGGAGCTTCTGCGCCATTTTATATCTGGATTTTAGCACTGCGGATTCTTGGCTTCCATCGTAGACAACACAAGCACAACTGACAGAGATTCCCTTATAGGTTCAACTGGAACTATCACTGTTTGGTCATTCAGCTGCCGACACGGGAACTCCACTTGCAACAAGTCATTCTTAAACTTCCAAAATACCCTCTGTAGCGCCGAGTAAAAAGCCCGAGTAAACTCTGCCGAGTAAAAGAATCCATTGAGAACTCCTGCTACTGCCCATCTTATAAAAAAGCTGCCTGCCCTTACTACCCTATCGATTAGTCTACCTCCACCTGCTTGCTTCAACCTATAACCACCGATTCTAAGACTTTCTCTTAATACAAAGAAAATCCACTAGGGCATTAAACACTACCGGAAAGAATGGAACTACTCAGGGGAGCAAAGATCGGACCCGACACGCTTCAACAAGACCTATGCTCCAAACCAAAATACTTTCATATCAATAAGAACCCCTACCTGGGAGTAAAGAATGCACCTTATGTTAACAAGGCTCGGGTCACTGCTTTAAAGGATGGAGACTACTACCATCTGATAATGCTATCACTGGGAATACAGAATACAGGTGCAGCAAACAATAATGGAATTGCTGCTAACAGGACTGCTACTACTCGCCCTATAACTAATAATGACTATCTTCTGTCTTTTGTCTTGGCCTGTCCTGGCCCTCTTTGCTTTGAAACTAACACTGTCCCCATTCTAGTATACCCGTGTCACCTGGGTTTCTATTCCTATTAGTAACGAGTCAATGATTACTTTATGGTTTACTTCCTTTACTTATTTGTTTGATCCTGCTCTGCTGTTAGAGTGAAATTATGACTTGTTGAACTAGTGGCTCGTACTTATTTATAATAATGAGTTGGATTATGCCCGATCAGAGGAAGGGGCTATTCCGCTACTATACTAATGAGTTCAACTCTTTTATTAACTTCTTTTCTTTCGCTGTCTTTGACCTTTCGCTTAAATCCTCCCTTGGCTTCATTAAGACTTCTAAAGCATACTTTCTTTATAGGATCGAGGACTGTGTAAGCTGTTACATTAGATAGAACCTTTCGAGCGTCATTGCTTTCTTTCGAGCCCGAGTTGCCTCGCTGGAACAAAAACGATTTTAGAAATTCAATATAGGACACGAGTATAGTGCTAACTTTTCTGCTTTTGTTGCGACTTATTTATTGAATGATTGGTTGACCCCGACAGCGGAAACAAACGCTTCGCAACATTCTCTTTGCTAACGGCGCAACGATCGGTGCCTCTGCCCTGAATCAGGAATTCATAACTTTCTGTGAGTGTTTGACTCCAAATTGATACACATTCATGGACCGACTGCCTAACGCGTATCCTAAAGTGTAAGCGCGATCGGGCCTTGTGCATTTTTATTGATTTTGTAAACCCACTTCAACACCTATAGCTTTTTTGTCCTTGAGCTTGAGAGGAATTCCTGTTTATGTGCGTCGTGCCTCTTTGTCGTGCCCCTTCCCTTTCTTTGTCGTGCCCCTTCCCTTCCTTTATAGAACTGCTAAGCGCCTCGGATATAAAACTTCCTGCGAAGCTCTGTTTGTTTACTTAATTCTACGATGTGCTCGGTAAAGGCGGAAGAAACCCTATAAATAATATTAATCTAATGCGCTCGGTCCAAGTGAAAGCCTTAACTTCTGCATCCGCTTTCTTTTGACCTTTGGGCTCAATCTTGCTCTTTGAAGGATCCTGTGCCAAGCTATTCAACGGCCAGTTCCGTTGTGCTCAAGTAAAACGGAGGCGGGAGGAAAGAAAGATCTGTACTTTCTCTCTATTGGTTGGGAAGGGCTTTCTCCACTATCTCTTCCAGTTCACTGGCATATGCATATAAAGGTTTTACATATAGGGTAGCTTACTTTAGCCTTCGCCTGTACCCGTTTTGTCATCTTCTCTGAATTTATCAATACGCATACTGCTAAAATACTTTCCTTAGTGGGGCGCTTTGAAGCAACGAACTCTATCCTCTCTAACTCCTTCCTACTGGGCGAGATCTACTCGTATGGGCGTGGATGTTATTATTTGGACAGTATTGTATAGAAAGAACTTGGTAATAAGAATAACTGATATGGCCAATCGACCGAGCAACGAACTGCTCCGAAGGAGACTGCTTTAGCTCTTGATTATGGACGTGCTCATTACTATAAGATAACTCGGGGATGTGCTAATTACTAGAGCAGAACTCGGGTCCATCAGACTTACTGCCCTGTTTCGGAGACTGCCATACTAGATGGATCAAGACACTAACATAAGTAAAGCAAAAAAGGGAGAACCAAACAAACTACTACTTATGATAATGAAAAAAAGGCAACTAAGAATTGACTACTACCCTCTTAGATTGAACTCGGTGTACGGATCCTGGGTCTTATTGTTAGTCCGCGCCTTAAACACCACTCTGACTGCCCTGCCGATGAGTCTGCTAATCCATTCATTACCTTACTACTGATCCGGAGCCTTGCTTCACTAACTACGAGACTGCCCTGCCCTACTTTTATTCGTAGCTCCTTGGTGAATAGGCATTATAATCGAAAAGAGGATACGTCGAAACACCCTATTGATTGGCCCGATAAAGTAAGAGTTGCCCGCAAGGAAGGTACTAAGGAAATGAATTGGAGTATGCGGATCCTGTCTAGTATTCTGTAGTGAACCCTAAGCTAAGAAAGATTCTTATTATTATTCCTATGTTCGAGAGGCTATATGCTTTAGTTACATTTACACAAATCCCTCTTTCTTTATTGGTGAAGGGAGAATAGCACCGAGCAGCATACGAATCTTTGTAGCAATAAGTAAGTTAACTGAATAGTGCATTTCTGAATATGGTATAATAATAATCGAAATAAAAGCAATTAGCCGGGAAACTAAGGCTAAAGGAGAGTACAGTGGGACTAAAGGCAAAGAAGGTGTAAGAGGTCAGGTAATACGGAAGGGATGCCAGTAAGGCAGGGTTCCCATGTTAGTAGTTAATTACCTGTTAGTGAAGTAAGCCCTAGCAGTAGAAGTGTAAGCTAAGCCCGAGCTCCTAAGTACAAGGATAAAAGACAGGACAGATATATGCATCAAATCAAACTAAGCAGCAAGGTTCTTAGACAGTAGAGTAAGGACCCGGATCAATGGATAAAGAACAGATAAGAGGGGACAGGCTAACAATCGAACGTATAGGATCGTAGGTGAACTACAGCAATTAGGGAAGTAATGCCAGGCTAATAGCTAGTAGCGGGATTCCTCTTTTCTTACCACTTGATGGCTTAGAGCTATGCGAGGTATCCTGTATTTTTCGTTTAAGCGTAGGGAGGCACTGTTTTATTGTGATACTATGTATTGTACTAACTATGTGCCTATAGATTGATGCTACCCATGTGCTACTGATATAAGCAAGATATTAGGGCAGACTGGATTCAATATAAGAATCTCCGAACAAGGAGAGAAACTCCTCACTCCAGTAGAGGGCTTTTTCAAATGAGAAATGAGAATCGGACCGGGTAGAAGTCAATCCTACGTAGTACGCCCGCCTAGTAGGGAAAGAATCTAGTTTTTTGTGTAAAAAATAAGAATGAAAGGGCTAAGAGTGAAGGTGGCAATACAGAATTCATAGCCGGGGTAGCAGCACGCACCGATCAGACTAGAACTAACTACTCGCAGAATTAACCCACTAATCTATCCGCTCAATAAGTTTTGGAGCGCTGTCCAAGCGGGTGCAATCGATGCGATTCCACTATCTAAATTTCCAACTAATGACCTGTTCGCCACTACTCACTTGCCAACTGGTATCTACCTGCATTAAGTCCTGGCTTCCCGCCTACCCGCCCATGGCTTTACTGTAGATAAGTACATGTCTTTACTGTCTATAAGTACCAGTATCTGAATTGAACACAGCAGTAAGAACAAAAGTCAGGACAGTGAAACTCAAAGCAAGGGGCGAATTCGATAACAGGATTCTTCGCAACAAGTTTGCCTTTAGAGCTCAAAAAAGCTCCTATGTTGTTACAACTCCTTATTCATTTTTATGTGTTTGAGTTATGTTTTTAGTGTGTTAGTCCTTTGTTCGTCTTACTGGTTTTGAAGCGGTAACGTAAGTAAATAAGTATCTTATAGCGTAAGAGGAGCGTGAAAGTGTTTATTCTTTTGCGAGTGTTGTCTACGAGGGTGCTGAAGATTGCCCAGAGACTTTGTAGACTGATGAAGCGCTAAGCTAAGTAGTAGAATACGGTTGAAAGTGTAAAAAGAAGCAAGTTGAGTTGAGTATAGACCCAGGGAGCGGTAATATTACTCAAATGTATACCTTTATAACCGTTTATTTCCATAAATCTATACCAAGTGCTCGATAACAAGCTTAGGCGCTAAGAGAATAGGTTGGTAACTAAACTGATGAAACTCATTGTCCCGACTCATTGTCTGCGAATTAAGTTTGTTATTGGCCGTGAGTCGTAGAGAGAGTCTTAACAACCAAAACAAGCTTACGGAGTTTATTCTCAATGGCATTCCTCAGTTACAATTGTATGACATACATGCAGTGCCATTAAAGTATTGACTTCAGATCAACTGTAAATTAAGTATTGCTCCTGGTTGACTTCGAGATTGAGTTGGTGCAGGATTAGATTTAGGGATTTATATTCATTCTAATAAGTAAGCGGGATATGATCTACCCGTTGCGCAAGGGAGGGAACAACCATCAACATAATAGGGGTGTATTGGGCATCAACATAATAGGGGTGTATTGGACATCAACACCGGAACAAGAGCTCTATCGTTCCAAAGAAAAGCAATAGCCCTTTTTCAAGAAAAGCAATAGCCCTTTTTCAAGAAAAGCAATAGCCCTTTTTCAAGAAAAAAGAGAATCGCTATTGTCCTGTAAAGATATTAGTTCATTTGGCACTATAACATAACCTCTGTAGTTTGACATGCTACTATAAGATAATACAATCTTTAATAGAATCATTATTAATTAAATAAGGCATTTCAACAAGCACGAAAAGATAGAATGCAAGTAAGCAGCGGTAGAGGTAGACTAATCAGTTAGTGGAGGGGACTAATCAAGTACCGGATCATAAGCGGAAGCCGAATAGAATGCAAATGAAAGTGATGAAACTCCGCCAAGCGCAAAAAGAGATAGGAAAGTATAAAATCATAGAATTCCGGAAAGTAAATAAGAATATAATGTAGGTTTGGTCAAGAGTTACTAGGATAGGAAGAGTCAAAGTTCTGTTATGGAAACCCGGCAAAAAAGGTAGCGACTAAGTTTCCCTTGATAGAGAACCTATTGTTCATTATCTTTTCACAGAACTCCTGCCGCTACACCAAGCAACGATTACTGTTGCGCGGAGGACGCTCAACAGCCGCGACACTAGTAGATGACTTCACTGACGCGCTACATTATACGTAGCTTGTCGTCTTGTCTAGTAGTTACTTGCCCCCGAGAAAAAGGCAGCAAACGAGTTTTCCTTCATAACCGGGTTCATCGAAATCATCAATTTGCGTTTTCCCGTGTTTTTTCATAGCAAACGAGTTTCCCTTGATAGATAACCTATTTTGAATTCTCTTTTTCTGTTTTGCCGGGATTTTGAATAGCAACAACCCTGTTTTCGCTAATATCATATAAGTAATCATATAGTATAATAATGAAATTGTAATTCTCATTCCGGTTTGTTTGAAAGACTACTTACTATATGATAAAAGAATAATCATAGAGGAGCCGGAGTAGGAGAATGCACTTGATCCGTGTGTCTTTACTTCAAACCTATACCTTGTGTCATTTATCTAAATGATGACTTTGGGTAGAGATCAATGTCATAAATTTCTATTCCTATGAATGTGTTTGTCGTGTCGTATAGATGGATTCCTCTGCTCTGCTCTGCTCTGCTCTCTTAGCTTGGCTGGCTGGCGTTGCTTGGCGGAGCTGACCTTACTTGTCGAGTGGAATTCCGCCTATGTGAACCGGAACCTTGATTCAAAGACTTATGACTTAATTCCTTCATTTCCAACATATACTCTTCCTTAGCCCAGGTATTCTTACTTTCATAGCCTTACTTTCATTTCTGTATTTACTACTTTAGAACTAATAACTAGGGAACCCATGGTGGAATTAATTCCTTATCTTATCCTTAATTCAGAGACTACTTAGTTCCATTATTGGCCCGGGTATCCTTACTTACTTTGAAAAAGGACTCCTAACCGGAATCATTCCCATACTACTTAGGTCAATAGTGTCATACTTGGATAAAGGAGTGTAAGGCTAACTCTCGAATGTAATGAATTAGGGCAGGGCCAAGGCTGTTGGAACTCGAATTGTTCTAAGGAACTATCATATAGAACAGCTACAACTATAATGGATGCTGACTTGTTCACCGCTTTGATACAGCTTCTTGGTTGAGTACTTCCTTCTATATTAATACATTAATAGGTTACCTCATATAGGCATACCCTACCCCCCCTCCTCCTTGAATGTAATCCATCCGCGCGTATAATAATTTCTGTAATAGATCATTGCCAACAGTAATTGAATAATGGATTCTTTCTCTTTCGAGGACTGAAGCGGAAGCGGAATCTTTTATTGCAGGGGAGAAAACAATAAACTAACGCTGGCGCATTAGCACTTAATCTGGTTGGGCCTGGACCTGGCATGACTTAACGCTGAAGTAAAGTGAAAAAAGACTGATCTATCGAGCGCAGCGCCATAAAGTTTAGATCCCAATCCAGCTACATCTTAAGATCCCGACTATGCTCCATCTTCCGCTGGAACGTAACTTGCAGAAGCGCGGGTAGCTTACTTGACTTCTGTTGCTTCAAAGCCAGTATTCTTATCCTAACCGTAAACTTAAAGTTGTCTTTCTTTATGGAATATTACCTATTTATATACGAGACTCCACTCATTCATTTACTTATGGCTTCAAGGCCTGTACCTGGTTAAGCTTCTGATGATTAACTAAATCATCCATCCCTTCACTCTACTCTTTGGACCACGATGCGCTTCAGAAGGACATTCTATTCTCTCTACGCCAACAAAGAAGGGTTAACATAGATCCTTAGAAGCATTGGGTAGTCCTCAATTCTTACATGGGGTCTAAGCAGTCTCAAAGTTCTCACTCAACTCTAAAGTAAGCAAAAAAGTTTATCAGAATGGGAAATGTATCTGATTTGTTAGTTTACTGGCAGCTACTTCGCATTATACTATGAATTAAGTTACATCGGTATCTTAAGGACCTTTACTATAGTTGGAGTTGAGTTCGGTGCTGTATCCCTGTATCCGGGACACGCAACTAAGTATAAGCTATTAATGGCGTCCGCAATAAGTAAGGAGTCAGCAACTGAATAAGCAGTGCAAATGAAGGAGACATGAGACTCTACTGTAGAAAGGGAATCTGCTGTTTCAAGATCTGAAGCGGAATTGTATGCTGGGGTCAGCTGCAAGACGTTAAGAGGGAGAGTGGGGTTCCAGCATTGTAAGTTCGAGAATAAGCCGTTCAATTGTAAACTGCAGGAACAGGTCCAGTTGTCGGTTATGAAAGTGGAATTGGGGCAAGAACAAGAGCAGGTGCAAGCGGGTCTGCAAGGCAAGTGAAGTTGAATCGGAACAAAGAAAAGAATATAGGATTAATAAAGAAGATGTTAAAAGGGCATAGGTAGCTGAACCAGAAATTAGTTAAGCACAATTAGTTACGCAAGCAAGAAAGTGGAGTTATCTTTGGCGCTCGATCATCACTTAAGTAAGCAACGGGCCTGCCTATATTAGATTTCTGCTTTTACACCCGCGTACTTAAGTAGAGAGAGATGGGGGGTTCTTTGCCGAACAAGTCATCTGCAATACAATTCCATTCTGCACTTGAAGTTCCGAATAAGGAGCAACATCAGCAGCAAGTGGGTAATCTTTACTTACAAAGAAAATCATCGAATCCAGATGAGAGAGCAACTCACGTATGGATTTTATAGTAGTTGGCGACTCGAATGAAGCTGTTAAAAAGTAAGCATAAGCTAAGTGAAGTGGGCAGAAAAGAATCCACAAGTACAGGCTCGTTTTGCAGGTAAGAAAGAGGCTGGCTTTAATGTCTTAAGTCAATCATACGGGAGAGATTCGAGTCGATAAGCATCAGGAGTGGAAGTTTAAGTGGAAGCTGGATCAATAGTCGGAACAGGATCCTTCAGCTGGAACAAGATCTTTAGCAGAAACAGATGAAACTGCAATTTTAAGTAGAAACTAATTTATTGATTTCCGTCGACCTAACATATGCAAGTAGAACACACAAATCTTACCTTTCTTGGTTTTTTAGTTATCGAATTCCTTGTTGCGCTAACAGGAAGGGAGAGGAAAGTATAAAATAAAAGAATAGAATTCCGGAAAGTTGTAAATAAGAATATGAATAGATAGGAAAGTGTTACTATATGAAAAAAGAATAACATAAGAATAAAAGCATTCTCATTCCGGTTTGAAAGACTACTTACTATATGATAAAAGAATAATAATATAGTATATGAAAATAGAATAATTCAATAATCAATTAAAATATCATAATTCAATCATCATTCTCATTCCGGTTTGAAAGACTACTTACTATACCATAAAATCATATCATGTAGGTTTGTGCAAGTTCCCGAGCGGAGAGATAGGTTTGGTTTGCTTGGCGTAAGTTTACTATACTATACTTAAAAATCATAATGCAAGTAACTGTTAACAAAACTGAACAAAGAATCCAGAATTGGACTAGGGCATACGAGGATAGAGCTACGGGCAACAAGGCCTTATTAACTATACACCAACCAATACGAAAATCAGAACGCTCAGCTCAACAGCTACTACTGAACTAAAACCTCTCTTTGCTGCACCGCTCTCCTTATGCTCTATTGTTTTCATTCTCCAAACTGACCTTACCAAACCAAACTTACTTCTTTCTTTGTTATTTAATCCTTCCCGGACCACACCTATAGTAGTGATAAGAGGATAGCTTATCCAGAAAGATACTTATAATAGTAAGCACCCGAAAGATACTTATAATAGTAAGCACCGGGAAATGGACTTATAATAGTAAGCAGAAGAGTCAGTAAGCACCGGGAAATGGACTTATAATAGTAAGCAGAAGAGTCAAACAGTTACATAAGTCACAGATATACTATACACATAAGTTAGCCTATCCCTCTTTCTTTGCTTGCATTCTTTATCCCTGGGATACCTATCTTACTCCCCGCTCTCAAGGCCTTTACTTGTTCTTTTGAAATACCCTAGCTTGGGTTTGGGCCTACCGACCTTAACTACCATGCCGATGCTCCTTACCTTTCATTTCGTAACTACTGCCTTTATTGTAATTCTGACTAGCTGCCCCGGGCCGCTCTGTATTGATACCTTAAGTATGCTTAGGCCTACAAGAAACTACGTTAACTCAATGGATAACAAAACCTATATATAAGTATTACCTTCACGGCTATTAGTCCGCTCCTTTTGGGCACTATTCTTTATCGACTTCCAGATCTTTGCTTTGAAACCAACGCTGCTTACCCTCTGATACCAATGCTACTGGCTTGTTTTCCTGGCTATTAGCCTGTGTGACTGTCGCTTCTAATACTTTAGCGTATAATAAGTAAGTTAACTACGACAAATAAGTAAGTGAACTACAAACCTATGAACCTCCATATAAGAACCTATAGGCGGTAAGTAATGGAATCAGAGTAGTAATAAGAGAGACAAGCAAACAAGTGACTGCTACTTAATAAGCATCAAATACAAGAAGTCAAACTCAGTCCACTCACTAGGCATTCCACTACGACTAATCACAGACCCTAAACCCCACTACTCTTAGGATTAGCCCCGAAGCCTACCTCTCCTGCTTATGAGCCTACTCTTTCCAGCTATCACTCTAGCACTGCCCCCCGCACTTGTGGTCCGCTACTACTAAATCTAATAATGACTGTCCTGCCTATAAGTCTGCCTATACTGTCTCTTAGCTTGAATTACCTGTCTTTTCATTCTTAAATGACTTATTCAGTTAGCTTACAATAATTAATTGAATGCAGCTATAATACTTTTCTTATGGGGCTGGTGATCCTTAATAATGTCCCCGCAGGACTGTAGCTCACAACTCAAACCTATTCTCGCCTTCCCACCTATCAATCTATGCTCAAACTTGAACCACTGCCATCTACTCCCCCCATCTTAATAAGCTGCCCTCATTTCTCAGTTCTCTTATTAATATGATATTACGTTCTCTTAGCTTCCATCAACAATTAGTCTGCCTATACTGTCTATGATTCCTATACTTATTATTACTGAAAAGCCCATGTCCCGTCTACCTGTCCTTTCTTTTCTTTTGACTTGCTTATTTCTTGAAGCTGAAACTTTGACTTTCCTTTACTAGCACTACTTCTTCCATCTCTACGATCATTACTCGTCCATTCATATAAGTCTGCTCTTGCTTATGATCCTTCTTCAGATCTTGCGCATTTTATATTTAAACTGATCGGATCCGGATCCTTATTCATTTTACGATTCAATGAATTCATATAGCTAGCATTATGTGGTGGGCCCTCCCTGTAAGATATTCTGTACTAAAGCTTTCGTATAGGATAGTCCAAGCCAGACTGACTTAATTGTATAGGGCAAAGGGGAGAATGAACCCCCTGACTTCAATACTCTATTAACTAGGATCGAACCATTGCCGCCTACTACCTTTGCTTGAAAACTATCACTACCTATTTAACATCTTGCCCATCAGAGGAATCCCTCCCTACGCTCCTCGAACTACCAAACGGATCTCTCGCCTACTTAGCAATTCTTACTTTCGAGGTTAGAGCCTCATTCTGACATTCCTGACTTGCGTGTTACGGTACCCTGGCGAAGAGAACTCAATAGTACAGTACTCTCATGGGCGAGGCGAGGAAATGATGTGGCATCCAAAGAATGAGACAAGTGACACAAAGAATCGAGAAGTGCTATGAGAAAACAAAACGAATTGTTCTACTAAGTCACCTTTATCTCTGTTGGTGCGCCTCCCCTCCCCGTGTTACTTTCAGCCAGAACTCCTTAAGCACCTATTCTTTCTCCGGGCCGATATACTCGTTAGCCACATCCCCTCCCTACTGATTAAAGACGGCACTACCATCTCTAAGCCCATCTTCCAGAAAGAAAATCTACATTGAACGGGGCTAGGAGAATGTAACTGAGAAGCGGCAGAGGCTAAGGGAAACAACCGTAAAAGTAAGAATCAACCCACTACCAATGAGGCTTTCACTGCCACTGATGAGACCTTATTTGCCCCGGAGCTCGTTAGCCACATTCCTGCTCCCCTGGCTTTCATTCCAACAACGCTCACCGGTCCAGTTACTTGGCGCACTCTTGCTTCCACAGATCAGTATACCGATCCGGAACTGCAACACTAAAAATGGAAACGTTGAAATAGAAAATGAATGATAAAACAAGCAACTCGGAATTCAATTTCGAATAGAATAATAAAACAAGCAACCGGGCCTTACTATCAAACTGACACTGCCTCATCCAATCCTGAAACTCTATGTTCATCCGCCCCCACTAACTAGGAATTCCATACATGATGATGCAGCATACCGGGCTCTAAGACATTGAACACACAGAACAGGCTATCCACACACTATCTACCATTCTATGCTATTCCAGCTTTTAGAATTATAATAAGACTATTGACTGACTTTCCTACCTATTCCCGGGCAGTCTTAAACTTGGTGTGTTTTTTGATTCTTTAGTTCCATTGTTAGGTTTACATCAACCAATGTTATCAACCCTGGAGGCTAAAGAAGAAACAAGTGCTTCTAGGAAACCGACTAGATATAGGGTGAACTACTAAGTAAGAGAATAGAACCGGGGCCTAACAGGACTGATATCACTGCTAACAGGGCGGACTCCGCGAAATCCACTATAGTAACGATAAGAACGAGAACACTACCTATTCGAATTGAATCAATACCAAACAGAATAGAACTGGTCCTCGCGAGAAACTCTTGTATCATTTAATCGCTTTCTTGCTTCTGAAGTTAAGTCTGCTTTTCTTGCCTTTTATAGCCTTTTGTTGATTCTACTTCTCTTGCCTTAGAGTCTCTCTAGTTACTTATTGACTTTCGAACAGAGGACATAAGCATAGGTTTGTAGGGCGTATATCAACTCTCATAAGAAGGGGCTCTTTCGGCTAGTTACTATTAGAATGGGGCTGGTGCCTATAAGACAGCAAACAGTGCTTCCAAGCATTAAACACAGAACCGCCTTACTGATAATCAGAATCGATCTACCGACAAACAGGCCACAGAGCTACTGCTTCCAAGACAACAACCACTGCTTATAGGACTTACCCCGGATCGAACAGCCACTTATGAGAATGGAGTTATTGGCAAACAGGCTCTAACTACTGATCCAGATCTTCACTTGTGTGTTGGGCACGTTGCCTAGTACTACAGCAATATAATCAATGTAAGCAAACAGAAGAATATCAATAATACAGAATTCATATCATTAATATAAGATAACGGAATTGTTCTCATAACTCTAGATTGAACTTATTAGCCCTCTCTTTCTCCTCGGTAAACCAACTGTCTACGGATTAACCTTTCACCTCGCGAAAGTTCTTCA